>VDFB02287968.1:0-29797 GCA_007258455.2 Sequoia sempervirens | reverse complement strand
GAGATTTAGATCTATAATTTCTTTCTTCTTACAATTACTTATTCTTTCCTTTTTTTTTATTTTTGTCTAACATGAATAACTAAGGCCTCTTTATTTGATTAAAAATTATTTCTATGCATCTCTTCAAAAAGTAAAAATGTCACCATGTCATCCATTTTCAACTTGGTGGTAGTAATCCCAATAGTCATAACAAGGTGTTCACATTCTACCAAAAAAAAATAGTGATCCTCCTCCTCCATCTTTACTCCAGTGAAGCTCAACAAGGTGACTACCATATTGGAAGAATTATTATGATATACTAAGAATCAACCATCCTTCACAATGAGGACCTATACAACTTCTTTCTCAGAAATATTTTGTTAACCAAAGATTTAGCTTGATATAAATCTCCCAATTTCTTTGAAAGGAGTGTTGCAGTGATCTCTTCATGAATTTTCAACAAATTTTAGGCCTTTTGGAAGATATAGGAATTTTTTTAAGAATTAAGGTTTCATACCCACCTTTTTCCAAATCATAGCTTTGATATCACTTGACATGATCCATGTGTATAACAATTCAATATTAACATAATGAAGAAGATGGATCACACACAACAAAAGAGATGTTTGTAGGTTAAGATGCCTTGATATCTAGTATAGACATGAATAAAAGAACCCTTAAGGTGGGTGACCATACAATATTCCTTGTGGAATAAGCCACTCCACACCATATATCCAAGAGATTCCAAACAATAATATCACACTCATCATATGTTATTAGAATGATATTCACCTCCTTTGTATAGATCTCATCCTAATAAGATAATGGAGGGGTAAGCCACTAAACCCCTATAGGCCTCCTAATTACCTTATATAATTCATGACTTAATATAACTAACTCAAGGGATGTGTGCCACACATTGACATCTTCATCCACCTATATATAATATAATATCATATCCCCTGGTAGATATCAATGCATGTTCTTATAAAAGTTGACAACCCTCTATCTATTGATGATATACTGGAGTAGGCCACCACTAGTGCTTACACATCCTAGATGTGGCCTAGTGATAACAATGTTATGTGTAAGGATATATTAACACTTATTAAATAGCACAAGGAAATTTTAGAGTTTTGTGAAGATTTGGCTATGATAGCCAAACATCTTCAAGAGCAAAAAATTAGATATTTAAAGATTGTTTACCATGCTTTCTTTTATAAATGGAATTTTGATTCACTCTATCAAAAAATTGATGTCATTTAGTTTCAATATCTCAATGATAACCTACCCAAATTTCTTCATGGTCTAGCAAGTGACAAAGGTAGGTAAAAATCCTTGGTTGGGTATGGGTTTGATCAAGATGATAAAGTCTTCATGTTCATTGATAAAGTCTTTTTTAATATTAGTCATTTAGATTCCTAAAACTCTAGAGTTTTCAATTGCTTTGGAGAATGAACTAAATGAAAATAGTGAAGAATGACTTTCCACCTATTTATTTCTATTTTTTTATCAAGTGTTTGTCTAAGTCTCTACCTTTATATAATATTTTCAAGATATTGTAGCTTCAAAATATAGTTTACCAACACACACACGTATTTTAGATTAAAATAATTTTTTTGTTATATATTTTTTTTAGTTTTTTATATGTGAATATTTTATTATGTTTTTTTTTTAATTCAAAATTATTTCTTAAATTTTAACAAGTATATGACACAAAAGGTTTACTATATTTAGATATATTGGATACAACCCAAATATATAGACTTGTATGTGGATATGTCTAGAAACAATATCCATGTCATGCTTGGGAGAATCATATTCATATTCTATATTACAAACTTTGAGCTACCAATTTCTAGTGATAAGAACTCTAGTCAATGAAATAACAACTGTAAATTTAATGTTATTATTACTTGCAAATCAAATATATTATGGGAAAAACCATAATAAATAACTAGTTAAGTAGTGATTTTTGTGTAGATAGTATCTTAACAAAAATAGAAAAACCATGATTTGAATCATGTTATCCATATATTGTAACTAAAAATCTAAAGAATCCATATAATGGTGAAGGTAAAGGTCACTTTTTTGTCATAGCCTAGCTATCTAGCCTTTTAGATACATGTGACTACATTTGCAAGAGCAACTTGGGGTTTCATTGTACCCTATATTGTTTAGTTTTGGTACCTTTCGGGTTTTACCTAGAAAAATAAAAACTACAATGAGCAACACTTAAAAGCTTCACATGCCATTTTTTATAGAGCTTTGTAGAATCACCCCAGTGTTTGAAAAAACCATCATTTCTGTTAGAAACCAGCACTGGAATCATTCATGTTCTCTACCATGGATAACTCAACAGTTTTATAGTGCTGAGGTAATATTACTAGAGAATATTCTTGATTGTCTCTTGAAATAATAATAGTTTAAATATTATGTGCATTACTAGATGTAAAATAGTGGAGGCTATCACATATGTGGTGTGTTTTAGAGTCATACAATAGACTTAAGTAGCCAAGATCACCCAAAAACCAAAAATAACCTTCTAGAAGAGAGTAATAAGAAATAAATGCTAGATTATATAATTAAATATGATATAATAGGATATGATAGGATACATAATGTACAAATGGAACCTTGCTTATATAGGCAAGGTGAAAGATATGACAATATAGAATTTTGATAAGTGTCAATCATATGAAATGAGACTCAAAAAGTTAATAACCTACAAGTGCCCTAAGTAAATTCAACTATGTGAATAAGACCTATATAGGAACCCATTTGTTAATGTACCCCATTGACATTGATACCCCCTTAAGTAGAATTTAGGGAGGAACAAACAAATGAAAAAAATGCAAATATAGGTCCTAATAATAAGGCCATATTAGGTATCCATACACAAAATATCTCTCATAAATATAGTAAAGTAAAAATATTCACAAGAAAAAAACCCTCTCAAAAAGAGAGAAAACATGAAAACAAGCATGTACAACTGATGGCAGTAGGACCCAAAATGACCCTCCAAGGACTACATCCATCATAAATATATATTTGATAACCCCCCATATAAGAGAAAGAGTGAAACAATAGATTTCTCCACAAAGAAGTAGCTCCTAAGCAAATGGTGAGTACATGAAGATGCATGTTTAATAGTGTCCAAAATTGGAAAATAATGTTTATCCCTAATGCAGAATAGAATTGGGAGTTTTATCAAACATCCAAGACTAGCAGTAAAACACCAAAATCATATTTAATTTCATATTCAAAACCATCTTTCAATTTTATTGCAAATCCAAAAGTCTACACAATGTGAACAACTATAGAAGAATGAAAAATATTTACCAAATCCCATTGGATTATAACCAACTCTTTACATTTTTTATTCCTTTAACATTTATCCCACACCTCCGTCATATTACTATGTTCCTCCTCACTACATCCATCCTCTCCCTCTTCCTTTTCTTCTTCTTGGAAGTCTACATGCCTCTTTTCCCTTGTTGGTGCCTTCTCTTTCCCCTTTAACTTTCTATGCCTCATCTTTATTATGAGAATTTTAAGAAAAAAATAACATTTTTTTTTTTTTTTAAGTCCCACACCTCTTCCTTATCTTCTTATCTCCTCCTTTGTTATGCCTCCTCATTTTTTAAATATTTTTATATATTTATTCTATCTTTCTTATTGACCTTCCCACACCTTTTTAGTCTTTGTATATTCATCTTTTGTGTATCTTTTTATTTTCTATTCTTTTGTTTGTTTTTCTATTTCCTCTCATTTCTATAAATTTGATCCTAACTACAATTTTCTTGATGTAGTAATATTTTTAGTAAAGATGATTAAAAGGGTAAAAGACAAAAATATGAAGATAAATGCAATAATGAACAAATTACTTTGCCTTTTACCTTTCTCACCTCATGGCTTGAGCTAAAGTAGATGTATCCATGTACACTTGATGTGATCCTTTTGATATTATGGTTGGATGGAATGTGGTTGTTTATACCAACAACATGATGTTGGGATTGAAGATTTAGAGAATAAAATAGCAGCATAAGGATGTGATGAAGATAGATTATTTGAAGAAAATGACAACATAAGGATATAATGAAGGTATATGATACAAATTGAGAGCAAATGCCTCAATTTATAGATTTTGGATGGGGGAAATCAATGGCAAAGATACATTAACTAAATGGAGAGTCAATATTGAATGATATTATGAATCCTTAGCCTTGTGACAAGTGTCACAAGAGGAAAGGAGGTGTAAGAGCAAGATGTGCTCACACATGTGTGAGCACACATTGGGAAGAACATGAAAGAGACATGTCTATGACATGTGTAAAAGGTAAAGTGACATATCTATGACACGTGTAAGAGGTAGGATGGCTTGGGAAAGTGGCATGTCTATGACATGTGTAAGAGGTAGGGTGGTCTCACATGTGTGAGAGATATGCTCACACATGTGTGAGAAAGGGGTAGGATAGATAGGTTAAGACACTTGTCACATGGTGACAAGTTTAGATCTTGATCCATGTAGATGCATTCAAGGGTTAGGATTGATGGTGAGGTGGAATTAAACAATAAGAAAATGACAATGAAGGTTAATTAGCCTAAATAAATTAATTAAGTGGGTATTAATTAATTTATTTAGTTGGATGGTTTGGGGGCTAAGGTCAGATTTAATTAAATAAATGTAAATTTATTTAATTAAGGGTGAGATAAGGATGAATTAAATAAATAAATATTATTTATTTAATTAATGGATAAAATGGGGTAAAATCAAGTATGGTTGGGTATGGACATATTTAGATGTCTACATTTTTCCCCTCTTTGATATAGCATCACAAATGTAAGGAGTGGTTTTCTATCAAAGAAGAATAAAATATAGTTGATAAAAAGGGATGAGGACTAGTGGCATGATGCCCCAGTCACTAGTAAGATGAGGATGGATGATGAGGAGGCTGTAGTATTCACCCTTGAGAGGATAGGCGGGTTCCAAGAACATGGATGTTCTCTCAAAATGGAGAGGAGGACTAGAGGACGATGAATAGAAAGAGGATGGGATTGAGATAGATGGATAGAGATAAATGATGGATAAGAATCATGTTGTAGTGGTATAAGCAACCTATATTTGATATTTTACTTGATTTTATGCACAAGGTATAAGGAACCAAGGTGACAATATGCCAAGTACATGATAAAAAAGGTCAAGTGAAAACATATATGCCTTATTAACACCATGATATGGAAGAACATGATGTATTTGTGGCAATAGAGTGCAAATACCACAATAAATGCAAACAATGATAACACACACAAGAAATGAGAAAGCATGCATGACAAACCAAAAATGAACCAGGATAATGCCCCTAGTCAAGCTAAAAAACAATTGATGGATTGATGATGAGGAGGATAGAAAATTTAATGATATGAACAATGTGTACCCCAAGGATTGTGTTGTTAATGATAAGAACAACACATGGATTCATTGGATTAATGGATCAATGAATTTTAGCTGATTTGGATCAAAATGATGGGTTGGTTTTAGGATGCCAAGATTTGATTGCATGTATTAGGATTAATTACATTTGGATGGATTGATTGGGGATGATAAATGGATTGTATTAGAAGGATATATGCAGGATAAATAGATCAAGCAGGATATATAGATGACAAATGGATGGGATAGGATATGATAGGATGGTAGAAAAAAATGTATTGGATAAGATAGGATTGAAGGAGGATAGCGGAATGGATAGGAACCAATGACAAGGGAAACTCAAGGCATGATAAAAGGATGAAAGGTGATGGGAGATGAGAGAATGGTGGATGAAGGATAGGAGGATGGAGCTCCAAGGGCTATGTTGTAAAGGAAAAAGATGCCCCACACTAGTGATAGTGGAGTGGAGGATGGAAGATGATAAAATATGCATGAGATGAAATAGTAGTGCATAAGGAACATGGATGGAAATGAGAATGAGGATTGCCTTGTACAAAGCATGCATGGATATTTTCCCCCTGGCTCTCTATTAAGATAAAGGGGGGAAAGAGAGAATGAAGTTGATAGATGGGGGGGGTGGAGATAGGATAAGGGATATGAGATGATGGATATTAGAGTATGTGATAAGATGTGGTAGAAAGGATAGCATGTAGGCTCCTTATCAAAATCAAATATGGGGAGGGTGGATGGATTTTGATAGAATGAGGGATGTGAGATGAATGATATGGGTAGCATAAGCTAGGTAGGAAATGTGTTTGTAATGAATATCCTTAGCCTTTTCAAGATCAAAGGTGGAAGAGGATAGACTTGGATAGGGGATGGAGGATAATGAAATATGTGGATGTGATATGATATGGATTAATCTTTCCCCAAGTGTAGAGGTAGGTGGATGAGGGATTACACATTATACTCGTTTACCAATTTTTCATCATGGTACTTGCCCAAGGTGCCATAAGAAGTGGTTTTCACCATTGGACAAATGATTTCTCTTTATTTTTTGCTTTTTTGATTTTTTGGATATATGGAATAGAAAGGACAAACAATGATGAAGATAAGCATGTGGATTGGTAGATTTGGAAGATCATGGATGGATGATGGGGAGATGGAGGAAGGATTCAAGTGTCTAGTTCCATATATGATATCCCATGTAGATTGTGATCCATTAGACCATGGCAATTGGAGGTTTGCTCATATATGTTGTAGAATGATGATAAGGGGGATAAAATGGATTTATACAAAGGATTGGATTAAAGGAGGATGATGGGGGATCAATATTGGATAATGGATGGAGGGTTAGAATATTTTTGGATTAGTGGATAGAAATGTTGGCAAGATAAACATTGGCACATGCTTTGAAGGGTGGTGGATTTGTGGAAGAGAAGTGGATTTTGAATTTGGAGATTCAAATGGAGTGAATATGGATTTTGGGATATAAGAGCTCAAAATGGATTTGAAAGATGGAGGATTGGAGGACTTAGGAATGGATGAAGCTATTGGATTAGCAAGTTTGGAAGCCAATTTTGATTGTTCTTTGAGATGCATTGCTTCTATGAGAAGTTTGGGAATCCACATGGTTTTTAATTTTTGCTTCATGGGCCTTTGTGGCCTTTTGGATTTAACTTTTTGCTTTTCAATCACATTTTTCTTTATTTTTTACATGTCTTTTTTATGGGACATGGTGATCCTTGGATTTATTTGGATTTTTAGATTGATGGTTTTATATTTGGCAACTAAATTGCTTCCAAGCTCAATGTGATTGGTAGATGGAGAGGAAAATATGGAGATCTTATGGATGGGTCAATGTAAGTAATATGTTGGAAGGGCTTCAAGGATTTGTACCTTTTTTTATCTTGATTAGGATTTGAGGTCATGGATAAATAGGATAGTGGGATTTTGGAATAAGAGTGATGGGTGGTGGAATGTAAGGATCCAAGATGGATGGAAGGGATAAAGGATATGATTTTCAGACATAGGGACCCAAAATATATGGAAGGGATGGAGGATTTTTCTTGGGAATATATGGACCCAAGATGGATTTGGAGGATGGTGGATATGAATATTTTGAATTTTAAGTGGAGGGATGTGAGATTTAGGACGAGTACAAATGCCTTGATCTTGATAGCCAAGGCCATGAAATTTAGGATTTACTTGGATTTGGATGGGTTCTAATATGCCTTGCTCATGGAGGCCTAACCCTTTTCCTTGATAATGCATAGTTTGACAAATCCTTTTGGCAATGGGATACTTGTTTGAAAGCAAGACATGAGTCCATCTAGAGGGGGATGTGATATGGAAGGAATTATAGAGTCTTGGAGTAAACTAGATTGGATAAAAGTGGTGGAACCCATTTGATAGGTATGGGGTTCATGGGTAGCTTGGATGGGGGTGATGGCATCTTGTGGTGGATTAGGATCATGACATGGAGATGAATGGATGCTTTGATCTTGACTTGGGGTAGGATCATAGGATGGAGGAGGATCATATGATGGCATGGAAATGATGGGACCATGATATGGGGATGAAGGGAGACTTTGATCTTGACCTAAAGAGGGATTTAGAGATGGTATGCAAGGGATATTATTATGAGATGGAGGAGTGTTTTCATCTTGAGATGGATTGAGATCATGATATGGAGGGAAAATGACACTTTGATCTTGACTTGGAGAGGGATCATATGATGGAGTGGATGGGAGGGGATCATGATGGTGGAGAGGTTCATGGGATGGGATGGAAGGGATGTTTTTCTCTTGATTATGAGATGGAAGAGGATCATTATATGGGATAGAAGGTGTGCTTTGATCTTGATTTGGATATGGATCATGAGATGGAATGGGAGCGATAATTTGATCTTGATATGTAGGGGAATATATTTTGTCATGCTTTGGATCAAGGGATTGATATTGTTCATTTGGTATGGATGTGTAAGAGGTGACGAAGGTTGGATAAACTCTTCAACTGGGTAGATGGAGGGATAGGAGATTCATGAGGTTGAGGGAATTGGGGTTAATTTTTATTTGGGGGGTGAAGATCTTTGCATGACATGGGAAGATTGTACCACTTTTTTTGGAGGGGATTGAGGATCCTTGACTAATAGTCCTTGGAGGAAGTCATGGGAGACATCCAGGATGAGGTGGTTTTGTAGGAATGGGGTGGTTTGGATTGTGAGGATGTGGGAGATTTGAAAGTAGAATGAGAAGTGAAGGTTTCCATAGATTGGTAAATTGAGGATGAAGATGAGGATTTTGAAAAGGATTTGGAGATGGGGATTTGGGATGTGGATGGGGTTGGAGGGGAATTTTGGATAGATGCTTGATTTACCTTGTCAAAGGAAGGGGATGGATAACCAATAGGAGATGCATTGAGATTGAATTGAGGTGGAGAGGATGGAAGTTTAGCACCAATGCTAAGGAAGTATCTAAGCATGGAATCTTTGCCATTGTTGAATTAGCTGGCGAGGATGAAACTTGCTAATGGAGATAAGTCCTTTTGATCAACGATTTACTCTCATTATCATCATAAGGATCATATTTAGGTTGGTCAACAAGACTAAACTTTGTTGCAAGTATGAAGGTGTTGTCATTGATGACAACAAGATGTCTACAAGTAGGTGTTGTCATTGATGTCAATAGGATGTATACAGGATGGTGTTTTCATTCATGTCAACTATATGTTAAGGAAGTTTGTTACATGATGAAGATGTCAAGGATATTGAGAAAATTGTGAAAAGAGGAAAACAAATTGTTGCAGGTTGTGCATGTGTAGTTGAGATATTGAGGAAGTTTTGTGAGTACATGAAGCTATCTTTATGTTGAAATGTCTAGAGATGTGTTGGAATGAAGTAATGATTTGAGATGATGTCTCTGGTACATGGTTTCAAAGTGATTTTGAGAAAATTTGATAAACAGAGAAAACAGTGTTGTGCATGTGTTCAAAACGTGCTCCGGGATGTGCTATGTGTTTCTTCTGTGTTGATGCTATGCTTTTGCAGATCTGATATGTTGTTCAAGGTTGTTAGAGGTCGCTATGTTTAGAATTTGGGTTTCTAGATCATTGTGTAGAGATATATTTTCACCAGTATGTGAACTAATTTTTTAGTGGTATTTTATGTGATCTAGGAGAAATGTATTTGCTCCACCTTTCTCCGTAGTTTGGATTAAGGTTGTGCGGATTTGGGAAGTTTTTTTATAATGTTTGCATCTATCAGAATTCAAGGTTTCACTTGATTTGGTATAGTACAGTGTGTGTTTCATGCGTGAGTGTGTGAATAAGGATTACCAGATGTTCTGGGTTGAAGTATTCCTATGATACACGTTTGGATGAAGTATTTGTTGGATCTTAGGTGGTTTGAGGATTATTCTAGATTGTGTTCAAGTGAATTTTGTTGTCTGAAAGTTTTAGATTGATTTAAGAAAGTGTGTACTTAATGTTTTATGGTGTTTAGCACGGGTATTGGCTGACCTTGTGTTAGCACTACATATGAAGTTTATGAAAGCATGTTGAAATGTGTTAGGATTAATTTGGGTCCTAAATAAGGATTTATATGGGTTTCCTTCATTCCTATCCATCACAGGAATGTTTAGGTGTCGACCTAATTTAAAATTTTAAATGTAATGGATAGTTGCTGACCTTGGAGAAGGTTTTCAAGGTTAAGATTGACATAAATAAGAGTAATGTTGTTGTAAGATGCAAGAGAGAGGTAAGATAGATTCAAGATCGATGAGAGTGAAGAGTGTGATGTGAATTACAAAAGTATAGATGTGAATTTGAGCAGAGCAGTGCAAATTTCAAAGTGTTGGATTCCTAAAGGCAGTGAGCTAAAGGTGTCTGAAAGCTTTCATGTGAGGCTGCGAAAGTGTTGAAGCATTTGTAGTGGATTCCTTGTTTCATTAAGAATTTTTTCTTTGTGTAACATTTTTATTCTATCTTCTTTGTTTCTTTTTGTGGCAATGAGCCCTAATTGTGAGATTTTTTGGATAGTGTGTCCTATTTTGGTAGTGAGCCCTTGTACCAATTTTGCAATTACTTATATTGTGAGCTAATCCTCATCGTGGTTTTTCCCTCATTGGGTATTCCACATAAATCTAGCGTTCTCTTGTGTATGGTGTTGTTATTTCGATTTTTGTTATTTGCATTTCATGATTAATTACTTTAACAAAATAAGGGTTTAATGAATGCATGTGGATCTAATTATTGTTGAGGGTTTTGATGTTTTAATTTGCTACAACTGATTCACCCCCCTCTCATTTGTCTAGTTAATTCAACAAAATCATCATCATAAATGATTGGTTGAGAGGTATAGAAAGAAGACATGATGTTGGATTGGGATGGGTGAAAGCAGATTAAGATAAATTGGATTGGATGGGGATTTATCAAAGCTCAGATTGTGGATTTGGTTAAGCTCAAATCTAGGATAAAAGAGTGATTTGAGATGTGGATTAAGATGTTTTTGATGTGAGATTGGAGGATGAGGGTTGATTAGATTTGGAGGAGGATTTCAATTTGCATGAAGATAGAAATTAAGATGATGAATTATAAATGGATTGGAGATTACAAAAATAAGACTTAAGGATAAAGATAGAGGATGAGGTTAGGGTGATTAGGGATCAAATTAAGTTTGACGAGGGTGATTAGGGATTGGATTAGGGTTGATAATGGTGATTAGGGATGATTAGAATGGTAAGGGTGATTAAAAATGGGATCAAGGTTGATGAGGGTGATTAGGGACAATCAATATAATAGAGACACTTTAGCATCTTCTAACCATGATTGTTCAAGAGAGACAATTGATATAATACAGACACTTTAGTATCTTCTAACCATGTATCTTTGATTCCAATTACATAATTATCTTTAGATTGTATATCTAATTTTGAGTTCAAGATTATAAACTAGTGAGACTAAGGGATAGAATACAAGACAACTATTGTTAGTCATCCAATTTTGAAACTCTAATTATGATAGAATTCTAATGATTAAGGAAATTACACCTAGTTATAAGAGGAATCACCCCAAATAAATAACAAAACAATTTAGTTTCACCTCTCCAAACATGACGAGAATTTTTTTGCTATGATGGACTATGGAAAATTAATAGTTTCATACCTAGGAACACATAATAAATCATGCTATATACTATAATATAAGTTAACACTTTATTGAGCATACAAAATATCTTATGTGATAAATATAGAGAAAATATAAAATATTTGACTTGATTACAAAAAGGAAAAATATGTTAAGACGTGCAATATAACCATTTGGTAAGTTGTGTAGGTATAATATTATTTATTTTAATTTACACCTTTTTGCCTCCTAAATTATATATAACGCATTTAATATATGGGCTTGAATTTTATTGGTTGAGAGAAGTTGATGTGAATTGAAAAAGAGTCCATTTTAAGTTCGAGCCCTCATATTTAAAATAACTTTTAAATTTTATTTATGCACTAAATGGTGAGCTTTACACAAGTAGGTATTTCAATATTTGATGGTTGAGGTCTTCAAAAATGTATTAATTGTACATAACTTGGAAGAGTAGGAATCACTTTTTAGAAATCAAGTTTTATAAGTATGACAAGTTGAGAACATATATTGCTCATTAAAGAATAAATTTCTATTTCATTTGGGATTAGAAGTTGTAAATTAATGTCGCATAAAATGCACAAACTCAAACCATTTAATCCAATGACAAAGACATAATAATTTCTTCTAATAACTTAATATTTTAATATATAATCTTTATATATGATTAATTAAATCAACTTTTGTCCTGCCGGAGCTACATTTGGACCACTATTTCCTGTATTTTTAGTATGGGATGATGATTAGTTTAACATATTTTATCGATAATGATATATGCCAAGTTAAACTAAAATAACTAATTAGATGTTATTGAATGGCACTTTATTATACATTTATTAATTTTTTTTTCAATAATAATGATAATATATTCTTTTAGTAGATCATAATATGATAAATACCCTCACAACTATTGGAACATACTTGATTATTAAACCCTTCCCTTGATGTGTATTGTAATTTATATACCTTTAGATAATTTTAAGGCCATTGAAAAGACAAAAATATGCACACAAGCATGACAAATTAATAGCTTCCATAATTAATGGAGAAAAATAAAGGAATTTCTTGATCAAAGAAGTAGTATCACATCAAGAGGATGTTAAATCACACGAGAAAGGCTAACAGGGAAACCTTGATAAAGTTCCTTCTCATCAAGTTATTCTTGGTTTGGGATATTCTTAATACATTTTGTTCAAAGTCAATTTTAATTTTAACATGGTTAATGTTTTTGTTATGATTGCATTTGATCTCTAACATAAGAACCAAATAATCTTAACCACAACCCCTTTACTCAAAACTACAACTTATTAATTTACGTCGAATTTGAAAGAGAAAGACCTAATTTTAAAAATAAACAGTTCACCTCTTTCAACATGGCGTGGAAGATGGTTGAAAAGATTTCCACCATTGATCATCTCGCTTTGCAGCCAAATACACAAACATTTGCAAGTTGTGAGCCAACACTACAACTTGAGTAGAACGTATGTGGACTTTAAATGGTAGAATCCAACACTACATGTTGCCTTCTACAAAGCACCACATCGTACACATCCATCGTATCAAATGAAAATATCAAAATTCAAGTTGCATTTTATGCCGATGTGTTTGGTACAAAATGAGCATGACATTAAATATTGGACGATGCTTTTATAGATTCTTCACATTCCCTAATGTGTCTTTAATAATATTTGCAAGTGGGTACATTCTTAGAACTAGCACACAACATGATTCCATTCTTTTAGTTGCAACAACAGTGTGTCGATTTTCCTCTGCAAGCTTATCTGTAGCTCTGGAATCAAATTTTTTTCATACCAAAGGGACATTTAAAGTTACAGACAAAGAAGATAAGAGGCTTATTGTGTTTGTCCAGATGCAAGAATGAATGGGAGTGTGTAAGGGAAAAAATTCTTTGAATATTTTTAGGAGCGACTGCTTTGACTGACCACATTATGTAACATTCGGTAGGACTTTTGGTTTTGCTCATTTATCTTTTGTATTATCTAAGTTTTAGTACAAAAATCCGAGTGTTTTGTTGAGTTCTTTGTTCGAGCAATTCCCATGCATTCCAGGACCTAGGTTTTGAATTTTATTCAATTTGGTGTTCTATGATGGATATAGGGATCTGAAATAGATCTTTTTAATTTGGGATGAAATGGGTCGCTTGTATTGTGTGGGTATCCGAAGGAAATGTTAGGAGGGAAGGTGGTACATTGGTTGAGGTGGGTTTTGATGTTTATGAGATTGTGTGGTCTCATGAGATGAATTGTTAGGATCTACATAAAAGAAACAATTATGTTTGGGGATGACTTGGGTAATATGTGTTGTGTGAGTAGTTGAAGATAATAAAAGCGAAATGGAGGGAAGTGTAATGGATGGAGCAATGTTGTCTACAAGTCCTTCAATGGCCGATCCCTTGTAACTGCAACATTTTTCTTGTCAGCTCAAGCCTTTCGGTGTTGGTCCTATGCAACTTCTCCCCCATATAGCCATTGCGGGTGGGAAGGAGACTACTAGTATGCATCCACAACAGGAGCAAAAACAACAAAAAACATCATCATTATTTTGGTCACGATGTCAAGAGTCTGGGTAGAAGCTATAGCAAGTGTAAGCCCTCTCAGAGCGAGGAGGATGAGGTGAGTTTTATAGAGGATGGGATGGATGGTTCCAAGGGCAGTAAGAAGGAGAAAAATACCTCTCCATGGCATCACATGAAGTGGACTGATGAGATGGTCAGGGTTCTCATCGTTGTCATCTTGTGGGTGGGAGAGGAGGGCGACTATGCACACAAGGGTAGTGCTAATAGCAAGAGAAAGTCTGGGATTTTCCAGAAGAAGGGAAAGTGGAAGTTTGTGTCCAAGTTGATGAATAGCAAGGGGCATCCTGTTTCTCCCCAACAATGATCTCAACTAAGAGGTACAAGAGGCCGAATGATGTCTTTGGCAGGGGCACTACTTGTGAGGTAGTTGAGAACCCTTCTCTTCTTGAGAAGATGGGTCATCTTTCTGATAAGGCCAAGGACGATGTGAGGAAGATTTTGAGATCAAAGCATCTTTTTTATAGGGAGATGTGTGCATACCATAATGGGAATATGATTCATTTGGAGTTTGATCATGGGTTGCAGTACCTCGGTATGATGATAGTGCTATAAGAACGAGAGACAAACATGAGTTGTTTAGGCCTACGATTGAGGACACAAGTGGTGGGTGTGGGGTGGTGGGGATGAGAACGAGGATGATGATATAAAGGAGGAGGAAGACAATGAAGATGGCGAGGATGATGATAATGAGAATGAAGGAGATCCAAAGATTGAGGGTGGAATGGAAGAAAGCATGAAAAGTTTGAGGATGAATACAAATTAGGAAGATATAAATTCATGGTCGTCACCTGGATCTTAGGAATTTGGAAAGCCCAATACCCAGGACAATTTCAGTCAGGAACTTATAGGTGTGTTTCAGGATCCCACTAAAGCAAAATGGTAGAAGAGACAATGGATGAGGAATCAAACTGTGCAATTGGAGGAGCAAAAAGTGATGATTCAAGCAGAGGCATTTGAATTGGAGAAACAACAAATGAAGTGGAAGAAATTTAGAAGTAGGAAGGATAGAGAATTGGACAAGCACAATATGCTATGTGATGAGTTCCTATAAAAATTAATAAATGTTTTTTGTTGTGTCTTTTGATCTAGAATATTGGTGTTGCAAGACGGTTCCATATTTTATTTGTATCAGAATCTTTTCTTTATATTGGAGTCGAGTTTTCTTTTCATTAGGTGCAAGTATGAAAACTTTGAATACACCAAGCCAATTGATATCATTTTATTCAAGTTTACCTTAATATTACAACCTATGGAAGCCGAATTGATAAACATGTATTTTAATATTGTGCCAAAATTTGTATAGTAAACAAAGTAGTGTCCGACATTCCATGGTCATATATTTTATTGTCTAATCCATTTTTTTAATTCACCTGTTTAAAAAAGTGTTTGTTTATATTCTTCGCTTTGTAGGGCTCTTAGGTTATAAATTGTTATATATTTAATAGCATGATAGTTTAGTGAGTTTTTTAACCCAAATTTAGTATTCGCAGTATATTATTTCTTTCTTTGTCATTGTAATGCACTATTGTGGATATCAACAAATACAATATTATTTTGAAAGAGATGGTTATTTGTGAGCTTTAGTAATTCAAAAAGTGTTGCTTTTTCTAGCAAAGCTTGCACACTTGAACAAGTTTATCTAATGGAACTACAAAATTCCTTATGCGCTTCTCGGTGAAACTAAAAGTCACTTGTTATTGGAACTAGAGAAATATATTTATAAGAATCAATTTAGTTACTCGAGTTTGGAGTTTCTTGCAATTTTTTTCTTATAATTGACAAGTTCCCATATAGATATACAATAAAAAGATAATCCCGTATGGATATAGTATTAGGTAATAATCTTTGCTCTAGATACATGTCTCAATTTTGTCTAGAAAGTTTTTAAAGGGAGATCTGCAAAAAAGGATATATATTGATGTGTCCTACAACCTCCATCTTTGATTCCATAGATCTGCAAAGATGTGAGACTATATGCTGGGCATTTAAGAATAGATAATCGAAATCTAGTTTTTAGCTTATTTCGAATTTCTCCTCATATATTGAGAAATCTTCCTAAAAGAGTTTTGGTAAAGTTAAGAGTGACAATTGCTTTGTAAGATGCCAATGATTGAAGCCTTAAAATGAAGATAAATATTTTAGAACACCATGTGTGGTATCAATGTTTTTCAATGCTTTAGTATAGCATAATTCAACTATTGCATGGTTGGATTGCAATGTGTTTTCCCCTTGTAAAGTAGTTGTGCCAATTCCTTGAGCCTCCACAATCTTGAGCATTATGGCTCTATGGGTTCAAAGCAAGTGTTATAACATGTAAGCTACTACTAGGCTACCTTTGTGTAATTAATTTAAACAAGGTCAAAAATCAAGATGAAAAAAAGCATTTTACTTTGTCCTCCATTTGTTTTTGTGTGAAAATAAAATTATAGATACTTCAAATAGACCTCACAACTCCACTTAGATGCATAAACCTCACAACTCCACTTAGACGTATAGACCTGAGAAAGGCTTAAAGATAGATAAATGGGTAAAAAGAAAGAAAGAAAGACCTTAATATGTCTAATATATATTAAGTACATTTATTAGCTTCTATAATTTCAGAACTAAAAGGTTTATCTCCCGCTTTTGTTGGATATAACAATCATATAAAAATATATTAATTTCCTCTGTATTTATGGTAGACTGCCTAGTAGCATGGACAATTTATGGTCTCATCATTTCATAGTATGGTGATATCACCGACATAATAGAAATAGATGGTAACACAATATATTTATATAGTGTTTTATATTGATTGTAGAGTATGGTGATATCACCAACATACTGTTTTATATTAGTTTTTTTTTCAAATACTAATTAGATCTATTGTTTATTACAAATACATTGGGGTTCAAAGTGATCATGTGACAAAATTGCACAAAACATAAAATATATCTATACCGTTGTATTCAATTGCATACATTTTTATACTTGCAATTAAACATTCCATCAAAACACTAAATTTTCAGCATTCTATATATATCCAAATTGTACATTTTTATATCCAATAAATTGAAGTTCCCTTTCATTTGTATACTCTTTACCATTTTAGTTATTTCATGTGTTGTTTTTATAAGTTATATACACATTGATCAATTTCAACCAATATGTCTACACAAATTCAAATAAGGCCTAACACTTCCAAGGGCCACAAGTGATATTCACAACATTGAGTGACAAGGGCTAACATTCAAAGCTATTTCGAGAGTTCCTGAGCTTCAAAGTCTTGGAAAGCAAAGTCACATGCCAAAAAAACAAGCAAATCATTTGAAAGCAATGTCAAATTCATACTCTTCATTTCTATACTCATTTGCATTTTATTTATTTCATATTCAAATAAAACCAGACAATTATTCGGCGTACCCCATTGCACACCTAAAGTGCAATTGCTAGTTTATTATATTTTAAATTACCGTGGTATGTTTAAGCGCAAAATGGATAAGAGCAGCTAATAAATTTCGCGCCTTCAATTTTAAAAATAAACCCAGTTTCTTCGCTTCGAAATGTTCTCTTGGACAAAAAACAAAACAAAAACATGACAAAAACAACCACATTCTACCTATGCGCCGTAATTAATGATCTCCTTGGACAAATACGCGTTCTATTCGAGTGTTTTCCGTTTCGAATTTCACATTATTTTGCAGGAAATTCAGCAGCGAATACAGAGAGATTTCGACGGCTGGATTGTGCAAAGACATAAAAGACTCACAGATAGCTGATGATTGAGAGGATTGCATAAAAAAGTTCGAAAACCCACGAGCAAGCATTATACAAGTAAGTCAAATAAAGCCTCTCTTTTACCAACAAGTAAAATCGATCCAAAGACCGATATTTGTGAAGAAAGGAAAGACGTACTGTGTAGTAAGCTGAGGCAGAGTCTATTTGAAGATTTAAATCCCATGAATTTCTTGATCGACTTTTTGGAGGACTTTCATGACTTAGAGTTAAGATTTATAGGCAGAGAATTAGTCTTCCATGCTTGGAATAGAAGGGCTGCTATGTTTCCTGTCAAAAGGTTTTAGGAATATGATATAGGATTGCTTGCTGTACCAAATTGTTTTCTAGATGCCGGTATAATGGTCTGAATTGTGAATGACTTTAAAGAGAAACCTGAATAAGGAATTCATACCTGGCCAAAAATCTGAATCAATTGGAAAGGTTTTTGTGTAGCAAACTGGTAATATGCGAAAAATGGTCAAAAAAACCGTGCACATTGAGAGTTATGGCTGATCCCAGAGTTTGAGAAACAGAGAATTGTAGAGGCATATCTACTATGACGATAATAGGGCCTATAAAGATAGGTAAGTCTTGTTTTACTGATATGTAATGTCCCCTCTTCGAAATTAAACCAAGATAAAACCCAAATGCGCATCATACATTTCTTGTTGGTCTTGGGAAATTTGCACTAGGGAAATAGGATTATAATAATAAAAGAAGAAGGTAATAATGTCAGAAAAGAGATTGCTTAAGTGATATTGTAAAATGAAATTATTATAAAGAGGGTCTGAAGTAAAGTTAAAATATAAAATAAGGTGGTCTTATAATCAAAGGTCATGAAGAAAACTCGAAGAGTTCTGTCTTTTGGAAGGGAATTGATACATTGCACTTTGGTTCAATTAACCTGATGATGAAAACCCTCTAGATCTGGAATAGGGGAAGAAAACCTCCCGATTTCCATCTCTAAATTAGTGGATGAAACCCTTGATTTAAACTTGGGGCAATCTCACCTAGTGATTGGATATGAGCTTAATTTTAACTGGCAATTCAATTTGACATCATGGTGAAGTCTTTCTGACTGCTATGCAAGAGCAGAATCATATATAATTTGCAGCGGCCAAAACTCATGATTGCCTAAGGGACGATTGGTGCCAAGGGTTTGTAAAATTTATTGCAGAGGTTACCGATGACTTAAGGTGGATATATTATCGGTAATTTGTGGTGGAATTCCCAACAGCAATTCTTGATAACCAGCAATCAGCAATCTATGTTGGAGGATGCATAATCTGAATTTGACAAGTCTCAAAGTGGTGATTCATATTCTTTGAGTGCTGCACCTTCTAGTGACTCATATTTGAGGGTTTGATAGAACTGAGGCTGCAACTCCTAATCTGTGGTAAATTTCTGCTAATTATAAGTGGCCGTGATTCTCCATTTGTGGCAGAATCTTTTAGACTCTAGAGTATGCATCCATAGCAGGTTTCCTAAATAGGCGGACTTGACTCATTAGTTGGTTGGTAATCCTAAATGCTGCCAATGGTAAGGATTATTTCTGCAGAGCTGATAATTGATTCATTAGACGTAACTCCTGTATTCATAATTTATTTATTTTTTAAATGGGATATTACATGATGAATGCTCCTCTTTATCTTTATTTTTTTAAAGATCACTAATGGGAAGACAACACATTAAGGGTATCCATAATTGATGTAGCTAAAATATGCATTAAGAGTCTCTATCTCTGTCATAGCTAAATATGGAGCTCAAAACCTGGCATTTTTTATTTTTGTGGAAAATTTTCCTGAATAAGAAAGGATCGAGTAATATGGTTTGTGTTGACTATTGAGTAAGCTTTATGTTGCAATTCACATATTTCTAGAATCTAATCTATTAGAAGCTAGAGAATGTATATCCAATTTCAATTGGGACCATGTTATGGTGTCGCTGCACACACCATTTCACGTTGCTTATATATAGTTTTTGGATTGGGTGACCATTCTAAAAATCAATAGAAAAAATATTTGAATTATAGATGATTGACCATTTGACAAAATAGTGGGAGTGACAAAGTTCTTAATTCCAACTTTGTTTTTGTGATCATGAAAAGAGAAGGCAAGTATACCACAAACACCAATTTCTCTCATGAAATGTTACATCTAAGGCCACAGAAACAAGGAGAGGCTTGACCAATGGTTAGCTATTCACATAATGCAAATCGACACCCAATCACTAACCTCACCCAAGCACACAGCTTAGTCAGGAACACCTCCTAACCTATTTTACGAGGGGACATGTCCCTAGGGATTTTCTGCGTATCTCCATACCTGGGATATTTATGCGTAACAAGATGTCATGTCCCCTTCTAGTTGACATCTCTCCGAGCACAGGATTAGCCTATTATGCGACCCTCGTAGGCTGATAGGTTGGATAGAGGGTCATGTTGGAGCTTGGCTCAGCTTCAGTTGTCAGTACTTGATCAGTTGGCTTTCGTTCGGGCTCTCGGACACTTCTAGCCTGAGTTGCTATTTTTAGTAGTATTTAGCACTCAGCGTGGGACCCCTGCTATTTTTAGCAGTATTGATAGCGTTTAGAATCACTCCTCAGTCGACAGCTTCAGACGGCTCGCATCGGATGAATAATGAGAGAGATATTAATATTTAATTGAATTAATTAAATATTAATTAATTGGAGTTTATAATATAAAGTTATAATATTTTATTATAACTTAAGTGATTTCAGTGAAGGGGGTCGCCCATAATCAGAAAGGGGCCATTTTGTTGATTATATTTTATTATAAAAATTTGGCTGAAGACTATTGAAGAATTAAATGTAAAAGTTCGAATTATTTTAATATTCCCTATTTTTAAGGAAATCGCACTTTTCAAGAGATATATGGTTTTGCATTGGAATTCGAGCCTATTATGTCATATTGAGTTATTGAAAATTGATCAAGTTTGTTCTGAGCACAGAAACTTAGGGTTTCAGTCTCGAATGCATTGGGGAACTAACCATCTCCAGTGAAAGCAGTTCAGAGGGTGTGAGATATCCCCTGATTTATTGCCAGGCAGAGGAATTTCTTCACCCAGAAGGAATTACAGAGTATACAGAGATCTTTTATTGTTAGAGTATTTATTAGATTTCCATCCAGAAGTATCTTATAACAAAGGCGCATCATATTCAAGGTCCTGGACATTTATTTCAAAAAGCCGTACAGTCTGTACTTGCTGATCTGACAGATCCGTACTGTTTACAAGAGCCTTACTTTTCACACAGAGGAAATCGCCTTCTTGTTTGGTCCTCCAGCTTCATACATTTTGGCGCCTAGGCTACTGGATCATCTCTTGATCGTCAGACGGAGAGAGAAGGGCCTAATCATTGCAGGCGTACCAAATCAGGGACATTCATTTATTGCAGCAAATCAGGTTTTCATCAAATAAAATACTGCCTTTTTGTTTGCATGTACTTGGATCTAATTTGTAATTGTTCCAGAAGTTGAATACATAGTTTGGCATCGAAAATATCAATAGATTCAATCATTTCCAAAGTTGTATAATTTTTATAGAATTTATTTGCAATTTCTTTCAAAATCGCCATCTTCATCATTTATGCAAAAAACTCAAAAACAGTCAAAAAACCAAAAACCTTCAAAAATATTAGAAAAACAGTTAGATCCGGAGGATAGGGGAAACTAGGGTTTCTACACAAGATTGAAACTATATTATATTATTATAATAATATAAATGTTACGCTCTACTCTAGCAAGCCTCATGTGTCTGTCCGAGTTGATGAGTGAAATCTCATCAAACAATCGTTCACTTGGCATTGATTTTCGTTTGAACGGTCCCAACTCATCTTACTCTTTGATCAAGGGAATTCTCTTCCTATTGCCCCCTTAGTTTAGACAGGGGTTCATTCAAGTATTGCCTTTAGAGTTAGGGTTTGCCTGCAATTTTATGGTTGGTTTGATTTTTACGATGTCAAAGGTTTTTGCCCTTCTATTTTTCCTTATTAAAATGTATGACCAAAAAACTCAGAGATGTTCAAAATTTATAGAGGCAATATACATTAGGTTTGACATAGGGCACATGATTTTCTATTGGATTCTTCACGGGTTCATGCAAATTCGTTCAGGGAAAATCCACAATAGTTTGTACGCACTTGAACAAAATCCTTGACAAATCGGTTCCAAATCCAGATTGGGTACGAACCGGACTTAGATTTGGGCATAGGAGGGGACAAACCGGTAACATAGTTTTTAACAAATAATACTACACAATAATGAAGTCCATGTGCACAATATATAATGTATTATCTCCATATAGGAATAACCCTTCAATTGGGTCAACAAGAGGCTAATTTTAAACACAGGGTCTACTTTTTTGAAAACCAGGAGCTTAGTAGCATTCAAAAATGAGTTTGTGACAGTAGATACAGTTCTTATATGATTCTGCAGTGGTAAGAATTTATTAAATATAGTGTTTGTTAACTTAATTTCCCAATGGATAAGGCATTGAATTGAAATTTTGTAGGAGTTTATGGTGAACTCCTCAACACCCCAGGATCACCTACAAGACAAAATAACTTCCACAAGAGAGAAATGACAAAAATATCATGCTATGATTATGGATGCAAGAATACCAAAATGAATATATAATGTACATATGAAGCCTTGCTTATATAGGCAAGGTGAGGGATAGGATTAGACAAAATCATGACAAGTGTTTTAATCCTATCACATGAGACAACTCATAACTACCTAGGACACAAGAATTAAATAAAATTTAACTAGATAATATAAGTGACAACTAATGCTTAACTAGAAAGATTTCTTCCTAGGACCTAAGTTGACTTAACAATGTAAATAGGACCTAGATGGGTAAAAAACCTATATACACCAACACCCCCACTTAAGTGCAACTTAGGGAGTACTTATGCAAATGACACAAAGATTGGTCCCAACTACGAGGCCATGTTAGGTACCCATGTACATATGCAAATGCAATCTCTCGCAAACGAAGAAATGGAGAAAACCTAGTGGGACAAAACACCTCCCCAAAAGAGATGAAAACAAAATGCTCTCAATGATGCATGAGAAGGACAAAATCCCATTCGAGGAAAAAGACCCTCCCATAAGAGAGAAGAAGAAGAGAGACCATGCAGCCCCTCCTCAATGTTGAGTCTTCTACAATGGTAGAAGCTCAATATTGAATGCTAAAGATGATCCAAAAGCATCGAACAACGTTCCTCTCCTTAGGAAGAAACAAAGCTAAGATGGTATGCGGGATGCCTTCTCATTCCTAAAAGGAAGATGCGGGAAGAAGGATGATGTGTGATGTCTTTGAATGACACTCAAGTGTCTCCATGTTGATGCCAAAAGCTATCACACTCTAAACAGGTGTTCTAGGCCACACTATTGAAGAAGACAATCCGAAATCTCCTAGAACTGATTGTAGAACACAATCCAAAGACAAGGATACCTCCTCTAAAGAGAAAGAAGCCTCCAAATGCTGTCCAAAAGAATCCACACTCACGTCAAATTGCAAAGAACGATCATGTAGAGAATGAACAAGAGGGTCAGTGTGTTCCCTCACAACAACTAAAGGATCATCTCCATGAAAGAGAAGATGTATGAAACAAAACAAACCACCAATGTTTGTTAAGTACATTGCACTTAGGGGGCGGGGCGCTGGGGCGGTTAGTGTAAATAGGTGTTTTACCTATCTAGTCATTAGTAAGTCCTATTTACATGTTAAGTTTACTTAGGTCCTAGGAGGTAATCTTTCTAGAAAGTGTTAGTTGTCATTAGATCTTATCTTATCTTTTGACTTTTAATACTTGTGTCCTAGGTAGTTATGGTATGTTGTCTCATGTCATAGGATTAAGACACTTGTCATAATCCTGTTTAATCCTATGTCTCACCTTAGTTATATAATCGGATGGTCTCATATGTAAAACATAATATTGATACACGATTGATAGAACAATTGCTATCATTTGCATACTTTGATAGAATAGCATTATTCTTTCGTAGCTGATCTCTCCCATGCTTTCATGAAGTTCCTAGATCTTGGGTGGCTATAATTTTTAGCCAAATCTTGCATGGTGTAGAGTATTCTATACGAACTCTTACATGGTATCAGAGCTTTAGTGATGTAGACTTCTTCCTAGATTTGAGAGACCAATCCAACTACTCCCTAAGTTGCACTTAAAGGGGGGTGTTGGTGTAAATAGGTGCTTTACCTATCTAGTCATTAATAGGTCCTATTTACATGTTAAGTTTACTCAGGTCCTAAGTGGGAATCTTTCTAGAAGGTGTTAGTTGTCATGAGATCTTATCTTATCTTTTGACTTTTAATACTTGTGTCCTAGGTAGTTATGATATGTTGTCTCATGTCATAGGATCAAGACACTTGTCATAATCCTATGTCTCACCTTGGCTATATAACCATGTGGACTCATATGCAAAACATAATATTCATATATGATTGATAGAACAATTGCTATCATTTGCATCTTCTGAGAGAATAGCATTATTTTTTCATAGCTGATTTTTTTGTGCTTTCATGAAGTTCCTAGATCTTGGGTGGTTATAATATTTAGCCAAATCTTGCATCGTGTAGAGTATTCTATACCAACTCTTACATGGTATCAGAGCTTCAGTGTTGTACACTTCTTCCCAGATCTGAGGTGTTAGTTTTAGATCAGATTTAACAGAAGGTAGAAAATACAACACATAGAACAATGAACACAGTATTTTACCCTGGGAAAACCCTCCTACTCGAGGGAGAAAAACCCAGCAAGATATTCTCTTATAAATTAGAAAAAATAAGTGCAGGAATAGCACTCAAAATCAGGCTCTAGAAAGGCTGAATACAATACAATGGATCTGCACTTGTATATAGTGTAATTTCTTTGAATGCACAAAATATTTAACTCTTCTCCTTGAGTCGAATCTGCTGCTCTTGAAAGTAGACTTGTTGCTGAAGGAATTTGAACTTGGAATGAAATGATTTGATGCTTAATGTGGAGACACCTTCTCCTTTATATAGCAAGCTAGGTGACGTTTCTTCTAGGGCCGACGTAGAAGGAATAATATTTGTTTTACAAAAAGAAAGGCCGACTTGCCTTTGATTAATTTCTCTTAGGGAAATACCTCCTGCAGCTATAAAACACTAACACTCTCTCTTAGCTAGGGAGGTATTCTCAAATATCCTCGTCATGGAGTCTCTCAACATGATGTCCACAATGGCTACACCCAATTGTGGAAAGCACAACTTAGTCTCAGAGATGTGATCTCGTACAAGGGCTTTCACCTCATATTTCTCAGTCTCAGAGAAATATACACTACAAGGGCTTTCACCTCATATTTCTCTGTCTCAGAGAAATATACCCTTGATAGAGAAATATACGCTACAAGGGATTTCACCTCATATTTCTCCGTCTCAGAGAAATATATGCTACAAGGGCTTTCATCTCATATTTCTCCGTCTCAGAGAAATATACACTACAAGGGCTTTCACCTCATATTTCTCTGTTTCAGAGAAATATACACTACAAGGGCTTTCACCTCATATTTCTCCGTCTCAGAGAAATATACATTACAACAAATCTTAATGATGCTGTGACTCCCTCTGGAGCTCCAAGTACCCGCATCAACCTCCTGACCTCCTCGTCCAAGATTGCCGACAATGTTTGCCTTAGAGGAATGGTATCCAACACACACTTTAGGCACTACTCCTAGCAACACCTTTAACTGACTTGCGAGAGTCTAGGACTTAGTCCTCTTCGACCTCATCCCAGATCACCCTATTTTGAATAGGTTTGCGGTGCTACCAAAGTCAAAATAAGGTTGACTGACTTGTGCAATTCCGTTCTCTGCAGCTGAAGAGGCCTTCCAAAGACTTAGCACTTGGCCTTGCAACACTGCAACCCATTTAGCTAACACCTTCACTTCTTCTTAGTGAGTCACTCCAGTTCCTCGTGACATAGGACTACATCTTGCTGAACACATAACTCCCTCTTGATCCCTGCCTCAATATAGAGATTACAAAAATCCTTTGGAAGTGAACTCCCCTCCATTTACGGATCTCAGAACCTTAGTCCTCTTCCTGGACATGTCATTAATTTACTAAACTCGCAAAGAATCGAAAACTATTATGCTTTCACAACTCTCAATCCAATAGCCATTAGCATGTCTTCTCCAATGATATTTGATAGGAACCTCACGTTGTTTAGTGTTTTCCTCCTTCTCAATCTTCTTTGCTGATGCAAACTTTCCATCCAAGGCTGACCCAACCTTGTGCCCTCGAAAGATGACTCCAGTGAAGAATCATCAGAGTTATGTGCCACCAACTCAGTCCCATGGCTGCAAGCTATGTCTCCATGTTTGTTCATTTCTCCAGCCGGCATGACTTCCTCACAGAATGCCTCAAGCTCTTCCTCCCTTTGAATTCCTTATGCAATCTCTGATAATTAATCCATCATCCTTTTTCTCCTTGATCCATCCTGCAGTTTAAAGAGATTAGTGATAGTTCATAAAATCAAACTACCCCAATACAAATGAAACATGTAGTCATCTAGCAAATATCATTAGATAAAACAATTAAAGGAATGATACATAATAGAACTTATCTTTGTTGATTCAGATGCAACCATTTTTCTCCTCCTGACAACCATCATCTTCGCTTGATGATGTTCCCTGTAACACTCATACATTTTGGAGAGATGGTCATTATCCATAAGGTGCTGCAAGTAGACATCCTCCATCATAGGCACGGTCCTTTGAAACTCTTGAAGTTGTGTGAGGTAGAGGACTTCTTTCAAGTGCTCATCCTTTCCTTCGATCTTCATTTTATCCTTCAAGTGATGTGGCCGTTCATGCCTCCATGAATCAGCTTCTTTAAAGTTTGCCCTTAGGTCTGCAATAATTTTCCTTCAAGGTTTGCAATAATTCGCCTTCAAGGTTTGCAATAATTCGCCTTTAAGATCTGCCCTAATTCGCCTTCAAAATCTGCCCTTAGGTCTGCTCCGAATGGGAATGATATTCAATGAAGAATGCTTAGACAAATCTGATCAGATCTTCCCTGAACCCGCTCTGATACCATGTTAGTTTTAGATCAGATTTAACAAAAGGCAGAAAATACAACACATAGAACAATGAACACAGTATTTTACCCTAGGAAAACCCTCCTACTCGAGGGAGAAAAACCCAACAAGATATTCTCTTATATATCAGAAAAAGTAAGTGCAGGAATAGCACTCAAAATCAGGCCCTAGAAAGGCCGAATACAATACAATGGATTTGCACTTGTATATAGTGCAATTTCTTTGAATGCACAAAATATTTAACTCTTCTCCTTGAGTCGAATCTGCTGCTCTTGAAAGTAGACCTGCTGCTGAAGGAATTCGAACTTGGAATGGAATGATTTGATGCTTAATATGGAGACACCTTCTCCTTTATATAGCAAGCTAGGTGACCTTTCTTCTAGGGCTGACCTAGAAGGAATAATATTTGTTTTACAAAAAGAAAGGCCAACTTGCCTTTGATTTATTTCTCTTAGGGAAATACCTCCTGCAGTTATAAAACACTAACACGAGGGACCAATCTTGGTGTGAAACTTTTGTTGGGTGTGAGTTGAGGTTTCAAGGACCTCACCATTGAATTCAGGGCGTTAGAGAATGTAATGTCCCACCCTGGTTTGAGTTTGGGATTTGCGATTTTTTCCTTAGATTATTTCAGTTTGAGATATGGGACATTTCGTCAAACAAATAGCATAACAATGACAAAAACTAATTTCAAAATAAATAGATATGCATTACTAGGAAGTTACTTCAGTATTGAAGGTGTACAATCTCATGCAAGTAATTCATAACTAAGATATATCATAACAACAATAATGATAAATCTAGAAACCAAGCTTTCACATAGATTCATATGACTGCCACACTCAGAAATACATTCAAATATTCAAGTAATAGTTCACAACATTAATTACCAATTTTTGGGTAGACTCCCAGGTAAATGTAGTGCCTGATACATTGTCAACAGGTCTGGTTCATGGCAGAAAATAAGATATGTTCATCAATATGGTAGGTTACCCTCTACAAGGAATCATGCCCAATAGGTCTGCAATGCTAATTTTAGGATCAGAAATTAAATAAGCAGATATAGAACAATTTTAAACAATTTGACACAGCATATACCCTGGGAAAATCCTCCAACTTGAGGGAGAAAAACCCAACAACAATATATCACTTATATATTGAATAATAACCAGCAATTTGCTTTACAATAAGGCCAATCACAAGGCCGAATATCAACACCTCACTTGATGCAATACAAAATAATATCGATCTCCTTGTAGATGATAATCTCGACCTTCTTGAAGGCTTCGATCTGCTGAAGGTAATGCTCGATCTCTTACTAAAGTGCGAACTTGAACAAGTAATGAATGA
Organism: Sequoia sempervirens; assembly: GCA_007258455.2. Classification (NCBI taxonomy): domain Eukaryota; kingdom Viridiplantae; phylum Streptophyta; class Pinopsida; order Cupressales; family Cupressaceae; genus Sequoia; species Sequoia sempervirens. The sequence goes on along the minus strand of VDFB02287968.1, from coordinate 1,436 downwards.
ATGGTGAAATGAGGAGAGTGAACACCTATATATACAATGTGAATGTGACTTCTCCCAAGAGATGTATCTCTTCTTCAAGAGGTCGGCCACCAATGAAAGAATATGACTTACATGAAGAGTGGTGAATATCAAGGAGAGGTCGGCTACAATAACATATTGTTTAACATTCAAGTGAAGTGCCTCTTCACTAAAAAAGGTGTCTACAATAAATAAATAGCCGTTAGGCTATATTTAATTGATTGCTTTATGAAATCGTGGCTGGAAGTAGGGACCTGCGGTTGAACGTCAACACTCCCTTTCAGCTAGGGAGGAATACTTCCAAATATCCAATGTCATGGAGTCTCTCAACATGGCACCCACAATGGCTACACCCATATGTGGAAAGAGCTCATCACAGAGTCACTCAACGTGATATCGTCCATCATGGCTACTCCCATGTATGGAAAAGAACATGTGCACAAGTGCCCATCACGGAGTCACTCAACGTGATATCGTCATCTCAACATGACGTTCACCATGGCTACTCCCAGAGGGTGGATAAACACAAGTACAAAGAAATCATCATGGAGTCTCTCAACGTGATGTTGTCATGGAGTCACTCGACATGACATCCACCATGGCTACTCCTAGAGGGTGGAAACAAGGGCTTTCACCTCAAATTTCTCTTTTACAGAGAAAAATGCATTAACAAGGGTTTTCACCTCAAATTTCTCTCTCATAGAGAAAGATGCATTAAAGAAAATCATAGAAGATCACTGATGCTGAGTCTCCCTCTCAACTAGGGCTTCATTCTCCACAACTCCAAGCTTGTCTTGAAAGTTTACAAGCTTTACTCTGGAGAGAGGCTTGGTGAGAATATCAGCCGTTTGCTCATTAGTGCAAATGTATCTCAATTGGATAGCTTTCCTCAATACCATATCTCTGATGTAGTGGTATTTGATCTCAACATGTTTTGTTCTATCATGAAACACTAGATTGACAGAAAGATTCACACAACTTTGATTATCACAATGAATAATAGTCGGCTCCAATGATTGTCCAAACAATCTTGCAAGGAGCTTCCGAAGCCACATTGCTTCTTGGGTTGCTACACATGCTGCAATATATTCGGCCTCTACAGTGCTTAGTGCCACTGAAGACTGCTTCCTACTACACCAGGAGATCATTGCAGACCCCAAACTAAAGCAACATCCAGAGGTGCTCTTCCGATCAACTACACACCCTGCCCAATTAGAATCATAATATCCTTGCAGCTTTAGGTCTACACTGGAAGTATATCTCAAGCCATATCCAACTATGCCACACAAGTATCTCAGAATATGCTTAGCTGCAACTAGATGAATTTGCCTTGGTTCACACATGAATTGACTAAGTGCACTCACTGCATAGCAAATATCTGGCCTGGTATTGACTAGATACATCAACGATCCAATCAA
>VDFB02287967.1:0-35219 GCA_007258455.2 Sequoia sempervirens | reverse complement strand
AAGAGGCTAATTTTAAACACAGGGTCTACTTTTTTGAAAACTAGGAGCTTAGTAGCATTCAAAAATGAGTTTGTGACAGTAGATACAGTTCTTATATGATTCTGCAGTAGTAAGAATTTATTAAATATAGTGTTTGTTAACTTAATTTCCCAATGGATAAGGCATTGAACTGAAATTTTGTAGGAGTTTATGGTGAACTCCTCAACACCCCAGGATCACCTACAAGACAAAATAACTTCCACAAGAGAGAAATGACAAAAATATCATGCTATGATTATGGATGCAAGAATACCAAAATGAATATATAATGTACATATGAAGCCTTGCTTATATAGGCAAGGTGAGGGATAGGATTAGACAAGATCATGACAAGTGTTTTAATCCTATCACATGAGACAACTCATAACTACCTAGGACACAAGAATTAAATAAAATCTAACTAGATAATATAAGTGACAACTAATGCTTAACTAGAAAGATTTCTTTCTAGGACTTAAGTTGACTTAACAATGTAAATAGGACCTAGATAGGTAAAACACCTATATACACCAACACCCCCACTTAAGTGCAACTTAGGGAGTACTTATGCAAATGACACAAAGATTGGTCCCAGCTACGAGGCCATGTTAGGTACCCATGTACATATGCAAATGCAATCTCTCGCAAACGAAGAAATGGAGAAAACCTAGTGGGACAAAACACCTCCCCAAAAGAGATGAAAACAAAATACTCTCAATGATGCATGAGAAGGACAAAATCCCATTCGAGGAAAAAGACCCTCCCATAAGAGAGAAGAAGAAGAGAGACCATGCAGCTCCTCCTCAATGTTGAGTCTTCTACAATGGTAGAAGCTCAATATTGAATGCTAAAGATGATCCAAAAGCATCGAACAACGTTCCTCTCCTTAGGAAGAAACAAAACTAAGATGGTATGCAGGATGCCTTCTCATTCCTAAAAGGAAGATGCGGGAAGAAGGATGATGTGTGATGTCTCTGAATGACACTCAAGTGTCTCCATGTCGATGCCAAAAGCTATCACACTTTAAACAAGTGTTCTAGGCCACACTATTGAAGAAGACAATCCGAAATCTCCTAGAACTGATTGTAGAACACAATCCAAAGACAAGGATACCTCCTCTAAAGAGAAAGAAGCCTCCAAATGCTGTCCAAAAGAATCCACACTCACGTCAAATTGCAAAGAACGATCATGTAGAGAATGAACAAGAGGGTCAGTGTGTTCCCTCACAACAACTGAAGGATCATCTCCATGAAAGAGAAGATGTATGAAACAAAACAAACCACCAATGTTTGTTAAGTACATTGCACTTAGGGGGGGGGGGGTGTTAGTGTAAATAGGTGTTTTACCTATCTAGTCATTAGTAAGTCTTATTTACATGTTAAGTTTACTTAGGTCCTCGGAGGTAATCTTTCTAGAAGGTGTTAGTTGTCATTAGATCTTATCTTATCTTTTGACTTTTAATACTTGTGTCCTAGGTAGTTATGATATGTTGTCTCATGTCATAGGATTAAGACACTTGTCATAATCCTGTTTAATCCTATGTCTCACCTTAGCTATATAATCGGGTGGTCTCATATGTAAAACATAATATTGATACATGATTGATAGAACAATTGCTATCATTTGCATACTTTGATAGAATAGCATTATTCTTTCGTAGCTGATCTCTCCCATGCTTTCATGAAGTTCTTAGATCTTGGGTGGCTATAATTTTTAGCCAAATCTTGCATGGTGTAGAGTATTCTATACGAACTCTTACATGGTATCAGAGCTTTAGTGATGTAGACTTCTTCCTAGATCTGAGGGATCAATCCAACTACTCCCTAAGTTGCACTTAAAGGGGGGTGTTGGTGTAAATAGGTGCTTTACCTATCTAGTCATTAATAGGTCCTATTTACATGTTAAGTTTACTCAGGTCCTAAGTGGGAATCTTTCTAGAAGGTGTTAAGTTGTCATGAGATCTTATCTTATCTTTTGACTTTTAATACTTTTGTCCTAGGTAGTTATGATATGTTGTCTCATGTCATAGGATCAAGACACTTGTCATAATCCTATGTCTCACCTTGGCTATATAACCATGTGGACTCATATGCAAAACATAATATTCATATATGATTGATAGAACAATTGCTATCATTTGCATCTTCTGAGAGAATAGCATTATTTTTTCATAGCTGATTTTTTTGTGCTTTCATGAAGTTCCCAGATCTTGGGTGGTTATAATATTTAGCCAAATCTTGCATGGTGTAGAGTATTCTATACCAACTCTTACATGGTATCAGAGCTTCAGTGTTGTACACTTCTTCCCAGATCTGAGATGTTAGTTTTAGATCAGATTTAACAAAAGGTAGAAAATACAACACATAGAACAATGAACACAGTATTTTACCCTGGGAAAACCCTCCTACTCGAGGGAGAAAAACCCAGCAAGATATTCTCTTATAAATTAGAAAAAATAAGTGCAGGAATAGCACTCAAAATCAGGCTCTAGAAAGGCCGAATACAATACAATGGATCTGCACTTGTATATAGTGTAATTTCTTTGAATGCACAAAATATTTAACTTTTCTCCTTGAGTCGAATCTGCTGCTCTTGAAAGTAGACCTGTTGCTGAAGGAATTTGAACTTGGAATGAAATGATTTGATGCTTAATGTGGAGACACCTTCTCCTTTATATAGCAAGCTAGGTGACGTTTCTTCTAGGGCCGACCTAGAAGGAATAATATTTGTTTTACAAAAAGAAAGGCCTACTTGCCTTTGATTAATTTCTCTTAGGGAAATACCTCCTGCAGCTATAAAACACTAACACTCTCTCTTAGCTAGGGAGGTATTCTCAAATATCCTCGTCATGGAGTCTCTCAACATGATGTCCACAATGGCTACACCCAATTGTGGAAAGCACAACTCAGTCTCAGAGATGTGATCTCGTACAAGGGCTTTCACCTCATATTTCTCAGTCTCAAAGAAATATACACTACAAGGGCTTTCACCTCATATTTCTCTGTCTCAGAGAAATATACCCTTGATAGAGAAATATACGCTACAAGGGATTTCACCTCATATTTCTCCGTCTCAGAGAAATATATGCTACAAGGGCTTTCATCTCATATTTCTCCGTCTCAGAGAAATATACACTACAAGGGCTTTCACCTCATATTTCTCCGTCTCAGAGAAATATACATTACAACAAATCTTAATGATGCTGTGACTCCCTCTGGAGCTCCAAGTACCTGCATCAACCTCCTGACCTCCTCGTCCAAGATTGCCGACAATGTTTGCCTTAGAGGAATGGCATCCAACACACACTTTAGGCACTACTCCTAGCAACACCTTTAACTGACTTGCGAGAGTCTAGGACTTAGTCCTCTTCGACCTCATCCCAGATCACCCTATTTTGAATAGGTTTGCGATGCTACCAAAGTCAAAATAAGGTTGACTGCCTTGTGCAATTCCGTTCTCTGCAGCTGAAGAGGCCTTCCAAAGACTTAGCACTTGGCCTTGCAACACTGCAACCCACTTAGCTGACACCTTCACTTCTTCTTAGTGAGTCACTCCAGTTCCTCGTGACATAGGATTACATCTTGCTGAACACATAAGTCCCTCTTGATCCCTGCCTCAATATAGAGATTACAAAAATCCTTTGGAAGTGAACTCCCCTCCATTTACGGATCTTAGAACCTTAGTCCTCTTCCCGGACATGTCATTGATTTACTGAACTCGCAAAGAATCGAAAACTATTATGCTTTCACAACTCTCAATCCAATAGCCATTAGCATGTTTTCTCCAATGATCTTTGATAGGAACCTCACGTTGTTTAGTGTCTTCATCCTTTTCAATCTTCTTTGCTGATGCAAACTTTCCATCCAAGGCTGACCCAACCTTGTGCCCTCAAAAGATGACTCCAGTGAAGAATCATTAGAGTTATGTGCCACCAACTCAGTCCCATGGCTGCAAGCTATGTCTCCATGTTTGTTTATTTCTCCAGCCGGCATGACTTCCTCACAGAATGCCTCAAGCTCTTCCTCTCTTTGAATTCCTTATGCAATCTCTGATAATTAATCCATCATCCTTTTTCTCCTTGATCCATCCTGCAGTTTAAAGAGATTAGTGATAGTTCATAAAATCAAACTACCCCAATACAAATGAAACATGTAGTCATCTAGCAAATATCATTAGATAAAACAATTAAAGGAATGATACATAATAGAACTTATCTTTGTTGATTCAGATGCAACCATTTTTCTCCTCTTGACAACCATCATCTTCGCTTGATGATGTTCCCTGTAACACTCATACATTTTGGAGAGATGGTCATTATCCATAAGGTGCTGCAAGTAGACATCCTCCATCATAGGCACGGTCCTTTGAAACTCTTGAAGTTGTGTGAGGTAGAGGACTTCTTTCAAGTGCTCATCCTTTCCTTCGATCTTCATTTTATCCTTCAAGTGATGTGGCCCACACCTAGCTTGTTCATGCCTCCATGAATCAGCTTCTTTAAAGTTTGCCCTTAGGTCTGCAATAATTCGCCTTCAAGGTCTGCAATAATTCACCTTTAAGATCTGCCCTAATTCGCCTTCAAGATCTGCCCTTAGGTCTGCTCCGAATGGGAATGATATTCAATGAAGAATGCTTAGACAAATCTGATCAGATCTTCCCTAAACCCGCTCTAATACCATGTTAGTTTTATATCAGATTTAACAAAAGGCAGAAAATACAACACATAGAACAATGAACACAGTATTTTACCCTAGGAAAACCCTCCTACTCGAGGGAGAAAAACCCAACAAGATATTTTCTTATATATCAGAAAAAGTAAGTGCAGGAATAGCACTCAAAATCAGGCCCTAGAAAGGCCGAATACAATACAATGGATTTGCACTTGTATATAGTGCGATTTCTTTGAATGCACAAAATATTTAACTCTTCTCCTTGAGTCGAATCTGCTGCTCTTGAAAGTAGACCTGCTACTGAAGGAATTCGAACTTGGAATGGAATGATTTGATGCTTAATATGGAGGCACCTTCTCCTTTATATAGCAAGCTAGGTGACCTTTCTTCTAGGGCCGACCTAGAAGGAATAATATTTGTTTTCAGAAAGGCCAACTTGCCTTTGATTAATTTCTCTTAGGGAAATACCTCCTGCAGTTATAAAACACTAACACGAGGGACCAATCTTGGTGTGAAATTTTTGTTGGGTGTGAGTTGAGGTTTCAAGGACCTCACCATTGAATTCAGGGCGTTAGAGAATGTAATGTCCCACCCTAGTTTGAGTTTGGGATTTGCGATTTTTTCCTTAGATTATTTCAGTTTGAGATATGGGACATTTCGTCAAACAAATAGCATAACAATGACAAAAACTAATTTCAAAATAAATAGATATGCATTACTAGGAAGTTACTTCAGTATTGAAGGTGTACAATCTCATGCAAGTAATTGATAACTAAGATATATCATAACAACAATAATGATAAATCTAGAAACCAAGCTTTCACATAGATTCATATGACTGCCACACTTAGAAATACATTCAAATATTCAAGTAATAGTTCACAACATTAATTACCAATTTTTGGGTAGACTCCCAGGTAAATGTAGTGCCTGATACATTGTCAACAGGTTTGGTTCATAGCAGAAAATAAGATATGTTCATCAATATGGTAGGTTACCCTCTACAAGGAATCATGCCCAATAGGTCTGCAATGCTAATTTTAGGATCAGAAATTAAATAAGCAGATATAGAACAATTTTAAACAATTTGACACAGCATATACCCTGGGAAAATCCTCCAACTTGAGGGAGAAAAACCCAACAACAATATATCACTTATATATTGAATAATAACCAGCAATTTGCTTTACAATAAGGCCAATCACAAGGCCGAATATCAACACCTCACTTGATGCAATACAAAATAATATCGATCTCCTTGTAGATGATAATCTCGACCTTCTTGAAGGCTTCGATCTGCTGAAGGTAATGCTCGATCTCTTACTAAAGTGCGAACTTGAACAAGTAATGAATGAATGGTGAAATGAGGAGAGTGAACACCTATATATACAATGTGAATGTGACTTCTCCCAAGAGATGTATCTCTTCTTCAAGAGGTCGGCCACCAAGGAAAGAATATGACTTACATGAAGAGTGGCGAATATCAAGGAGTCGTCGGCTACAATAACATATTGTTTAACACTCAAGTGAAGCGCCTCTTCACTAAAAAAGGTGTCTACAATAAATAAATAGCCGTTAGGCTATATTTAATTGATTGCTTTATGAAATTGTGGCTGGAAGTAGGGACCTGCGGTTGAACGTCAACACTTCCTCTCAGCTAGGGAGGAATACTTCCAAATATCCAATGTCATGGAGTCTCTCAACATGGCACCCACAATGGCTACACCCATATGTGGAAAGAGCTCATCACAGAGTCACTCAACGTGATATCGTCCATCATGGCTACTCCCATGTATGGAAAAGAACATGTGCACAAGTGCCCATCACGGAGTCACTCAATGTGATATCGTCATCTCAACATGACGTCCACCATGGCTACTCCCAAAGGGTGGATAAACACAAGTAAAAAGAAATCATCATGGAGTCTCTCAACGTGATGTTGTCATGGAGTCACTCGACATGACATCCACCATGGCTACTCCCAGAGGGTGGAAACAAGGGCTTTCACCTCAAATTTCTCTTTTACAGAGAAAAATGCATTAACAAGGGTTTTCACCTCAAATTTCTCTCTCATAGAGAAAGATGCATTAAAGCAAATCACAGAAGATCACTGATGCTGAGTCTCCCTCTCAACTAGGGCTTCATTCTCCACAACTCCAAGCTTGTCTTGAAAGTTTACAAGCTTTACTCTGGAGAGAGGCTTGGTGAGAATATCAGCTGTCTGCTCATTAGTGCAAATGTATCTCAATTGGATAGCTTTCCTCAATACCATATCTCTGATGTAGTGGTATTTGATCTCAACATGTTTTGTTCTATCATGAAACACTAGATTGACAGAAAGCTTCACACAACTTTGATTATCACAATGAATAATAGTCGGCTCCAATGATTGTCCAAACAATCTTGCAAGGAGCTTCCGAAGCCACATTGCTTCTCGGGTTGCTACACATGCTGCAATATATTCGGCCTCTACAGTGCTTAGTGCCACTGAAGACTGCTTCCTACTTCACCAGGAGATCATTGCAGACCCCAAACTAAAGCAACATCCAGAGGTGCTCTTCCGATCAACTACACACCCTGCCCAATTAGAATCATAATATCCTTGCAGCTTTAGGTCTACACTGGAAGTATATCTCAAGCCATATCCAACTGTGCCACGCAAGTATCTCAGAATATGCTTAGCTGCAACTAGATGAATTTGCCTTGGTTCACACATGAATTGACTAAGTGCACTCACTGCATAGCAAATATCTGGCCTGGTATTGACTAGATACATCAATGATCCAATCAACTGCCTATACATAGTGGGATCCACCAGATGTGAACTAGTTGCAGACTCATTCAACTTCTTCAAATTGGTCTCCATCGGTGTAGACATGGATTTGCAATCCATCATACCAAATCTCTTCAAGATGTCTATAGTATACTTCCCTTGACTCAAAATGATCTCATTAGGTCTCTGCCACACTTCTAATCCTAGGAAATAATGCATCTATCCAAGATCCTTCATCTCGAATTCAGAAGCTAACTCCTTGCATTTGATAATGAGATATTTTGCTCCAGTAAGACATAGATCATCAACATAAAGAACCAAGAGTAATGCCAAACCATCAACTACCTTGAAGTACAAATTTGAATCAACATCATTCTTGGAGAAACCCAAGCTCATCAAGTATCGATCAATCCTCTCATACCAAGCATGAGGAGCCTGCTTAAGGCCATACAAAGCCTTCTTCAATTTACAAACATGAGACTCCTTCCCATGAATCTCAAAGCCATCAGGTTGCTCAATGTATACCTCTTCTTCAATTACACCATTAAGAAATGCAGTCTTCACGTCCATTTGATGTAACTTCCATCCTTTGGCTGCTGCAATAGCAATGATAGTCCTGATGGATGTATAACGAGCAACCGAAGCAAATGTTTCTTCATAGTCTATTCCCTCTTTCTGGGAGAATCCTCTAGCCACAAATCTAGCTTTGTACTTCTCAATGCTTCCATCAGCCGCATGCTTGATCTTGAAAAGCCATTTAGAAGATACAACAGATTTCCCTTCTAGTTTTGGTACAATATCCCAAACATCATTCTTGATGATAGATTGATATTCTTTAGCCATAGCATCTCTCCATACTTGCTGACTTGAAGCTTCCTGAACATTGGAAGGCTCAGATTCAATGATATGAGTCATTAATGCAACATAGCTTGGAAATTTTTGTGGTCTTTTGCTTTCTCTGAATGTTCCTCTAGGAGCTGCAAAATTTCCTGCCTCCTACATTGTTTGCCTAGCCCATAGAGGTCTCTTTCGACCTATGACAATGTCTCTTGGCCCATCAGTTGGCTCCAAAGGCTCACTTGGATCAACATCCTCTTTTGGTGCAGTAGGCTCCCTTTGAATCTCAGGAGTATGATCAACGCCCATGTCCTGAGGAGTCTCTTGATCTTCATTATCTATCTCCATGTATGATCCTTTAGACCTTTTAAATGCAATATCTTCTTCAAAAGTAACATCCGTGCTAATCTCTATCTGTTTCTGACCTGGAATGTAAATCCTGTAGGCTTTTGAAGATTCACTGTAGCCCACAAATATTCCTTTCTTGCCAAATGGTTCTAACTTAGATCTCTTATCTTTAGCCACATGGATGTAAACAGGACAACCAAAGATTCTCAAATGACTAACCTCAAGCTTTACACCTGTGAAGGCTTCTTTAGGAGTCATATTTTCCAAAGTACGATGAGGGCTTCTATTTTGAACATACATTGCAGTTCTAGAAGCTTCTATCCAAAGGAAGGTTTGCAAGTCTTGATCATGGATCATAGCTTTAGCTGCCTCAACAATGGATTTGTTCTTCCTTTCTGCAACACCGTTTTTACTGTGGATTGTAAGGGACACAAAACTCCCTCTAATCCCTGCCTCGATACAAAAGTTACAGAAGCCTCCAGAGATGTATTCTCCTCCGTTATCAGATCTCAGAACTTTGATCCTCTTCCCGGACAAGTTCTCTACTTGAGCCTTAAATTCTTTGAATTTCTCATGTACCTCTTCAGATTCTTTAGTCTGCAAGAAATAAATCCAAGTCTTTCCAATGCACATCCTCGGCAAGTACCTTCATGCTCCTGACTGAGTTTTGGAAGGCCAGTGACCATCTTCTCCATGGATGGAAGTGCTCTGTAATGGAGGTGAGCAAGTCTTCTATGCCAAAGCTCACTTGAACTGGTGGAATCATGCAACAATGCCTGCATTGGACGAATGGAAAGTCTATAAAGACTCTCTTGCCGAACACCAATCACTCGGGCTGTCTTGATGCTAGAGTTCTTCGGCCAAGCAAGAACTTTTCCTTCGGAAAATGCAACTTGATATCCCTTGTCTTCCAAAGCTGAAATTGGTACAAGGTTCCTCTTGATACTTGGTACGAACAACACATCGCTCAAATGAAGAGAAATGCCGGAATCTAGGTGAAGAGAGGAGGCTCCTGCATTGAATAGCATGTATCATCTCCAATTATCACTTGAATGTTGGTATCTCTCTCCACCAAGTCTGATAGATGTTCTCTGAATCTGGTAATGTGTCGGGAACCGCCACTATCAATCAACCAAGTGCTGCTATCGGTTGGAACATTGCTTGATAGGGCTGAGATAAATAGAAATCTGCTTGAATTATCTCTTGAGTCCTTTTGAGGAGAGACATCACCCACATTTGCAGTAGAGGCATGTTGCTTTGGTCTTGTAGCACAATCTCTTGCATAGTGACCAAAATTGTCACATCTGAAGCACTGTATATGGGAGAGATCCTTCTTCTTCTTAGGTTCAGGAGCAACATTCGATCTTTTGTCTCTGTTCCTCTTGAAATTGCCTTTCTTTCCTTCTTTTCTTTTCCTCTTCGAAGTTTGAGCAGCAAGAACATGATTGTCTTAATTGTTAGAACTTTGTCCATTACCTCTTGCTGCCAATCTTGATTCCTCTTGAATACAATCTGCCCTAAGTTGATCAAACTTTGGTAGCTTCAATCTTCCACTAATACCTTGGATAAATGGCTCCCAAGATTGAGGAAGACCATTGAGTGCCAACATGACTAAGTCTCTATCATCAACCATATTACCAATGGCACAAAGCTGATCTCTCAACTCGGTGATCTTCATGAAGAAGGAGATGGCTGAATCTCCTTTCACCATCTTGATGTGATGAAGCTGTTGCCTTAATGCAAGAGCTCTACTAGTGTCATTGATCTCATATAGTCCCTCCAAAGTCTTGAACATCTCTCTCGCTGTCTTCAACTTGGAGATAATAGGCACAAGGTGATCCTTCACTGAATCAATCAATATCTTCTTGGCCTTTGTGCCATTCTTCCTCTATTGAGTTTTCTCAGTCTCATCGGAAGGTTCAGGTACTTCGTTCTCCACGAACTTGATAATATCATTTTCTTCCAATGCAATAAGCACTCTAAACTTCCAAGAGGTAAAGTTGGAGGCACCATCAAGTCTATCTTCAACCTTGAGTCCGTTCACCATTTTCGTAGATAAGATAGACACACAAAGATGAGAATGAGAGTGGAAGATAACACTGCTGATGTAAATCTGATTGCGATCTTGCTTAAATCCGCTTTGATACCATGTTAATTTTAGGATCAGAAATTAAATAAGTAGATATAGAACAATTTTAAACAATTTGACATAGCATATACTCTGGGAAAACCCTCCAACTTGAGGGAGAAAAACCCAACAACAATATATCACTTATATATTGAATAATAACCAACAATTTGCTTTACAATAAGGCCAATCACAAGGCCGAATATCAACACCTCACTTGATGCAATACAAGATAATATCGATCTCCTTGTAGATGATAATCTCGACCTTCTTGAAGACTTCAATTTGCTGAAGGTAATGCTTGATTCTTACTAAAGTGCGAACTTGAACAAGTAATGAATGAATGGTGAAATGAGGAGAGTGAACGCCTATATATACAATGTGAATGTGACTTCTCCCAAGAGATGCATCTCTTCTTCAAGAGGTCGGCCATCAATGAAAGAATATGACTTACATGAAGAGTGGCGAATATCAAGGAGAGGTCGGCTACAATAACAAATATTGTTTAACATTTAAGTGAAGCGCCTCTTTACTAAAATAGGTGTGTCCAATAAATAAATAGCCGTTAGGCTATATTTAATTTATTGCTTTATGAAATAGTGGCTGGAAGTAGAGACCCGCGGCTGAACATGAACATGCAAACGCCTAGCAGGGACAAATCGATACCCTTCTATAGCCCATGGTTTCATGACCAGCTCCACAAGTCACTCCCATGGCATTATGTACTGAAAAATTCCCATGCACACCTTGTATTGCAGTTTGAAATAAGAATATAGACCAGCGTTTGCCTTGGAATGGTGGAATAGCTGCGAAGGCAATGAAGTACCTGCAGAAACCCACGCTCAACTCTCCATTCAATACCCATGACCTCTTGGCAAGTCGACAACCCAAGGAGATAACCCATGCTTCCACAATGAATAAATATAAGCTCAATGCATATCGTCCAACAACAATAAATCCTTCAAACTCTATGCCTAGTTTGAAGTATGAAAGGCACGAACTGAGAATAAGGAAATACCAGGGCCAACCTTGGATTCCTCTGAGTATGGTGTCCAACACTCTCTTTGCAAAGCCCTCAATTTTGAATGATAACCTCAAACCTCTAATTGTATAGAGAAATAATAATTTGATATTCAAATCCCTTAACAACTAATCAAACGATCTTTGAAGCACAAGCACAACCCCTGAACGAAGTTGTTAGCTAGTAGCCTTGGGAGATCTTTCACTCCTGTAGCATGTTGTTCCTCATGAGGGTTTCCGTCCTCAATGAAGCCAAGAATTTCAAACTTTCCAGTCCAACCTGCAAAACCCTTATCAATTTTCTTCTCAACATCAATGTGCAAATGAACTCACAAAAGGGCTTTTATATTTCCCTCCCATTCCCACGCCCAAGTTGGCAATTTAAAATTATTTTATTTATTTTATTTCTCGCCTTATAACTCCTTTAAGTTGGCGCCACTTTATATTATAAAATAATCTTTTAAAATTCCTTATAATGCCTTTTTATCATAAGTCATTAAAATATATAAATAGCGCAATAAGTTAAATATTTAATTTAACATTATTATTAACGTTATTTAAATTTAATACCCATGACCATGATAAATGCCAGGATAAATCATGGTGAGAATTTGCTAACTTTCCTAATATGGAAATACTACTAACTCTGATCCCTTGTGACTTACTAAAAATAGTAGGTATGGATAAAGTGTCCAAAACAAGCTTCAAAAGGTATACAACAATAACCTTGGAAACACTGAGTTGGGAAACACCAATCGAGCGCAAATGGTTGATTGACCAAGTCCACAAACGCCCTCATAGGGCCCCCTAACCACCCTGTTGGTCTACGGGGATCAAGTGATGGACTAACCTTTGCAATTGACGTTTGCCTAGGAAAAGGGGACATTATAGTCCGCCCTCCTCAAGATTGCTTGTCCCCAAGCAATCCACACCTGAACACCTTTCACTTGAATACAGGGATCCTAGCTAAGCTTGTATAATGCCCCACTGTATGTCCTTTGTATCAACCAAATAAAGATAAAATCAATGTCAACATTTCTATCAACCTCTACCCTAGTGTAAAGCAATCTACCAAATATTGAGATTCCTGGATCCAACAACCAAACTGGAAGTCCACCATTTCCAACATCCGCAGACTTCTACTGTTCCGCTCTGATAAAACCATCATCATTGCGCCATGTAATGTCCCAAACTCAACTTGAGTATTCTGGTCGATGCATTGTTGAAAAAGTGTTTTTAAACACTATTTTTTTATAATAAAATAATAAATAATGTTTGCTTTGTGGGCTGACCTCACTTGAGGCGCCAAAATTCTTATTTGAATTTCCTTTGTCTTCTGGCCGACATTCCTTCATGTTGGCGGGTTAGATAAGTTTAAATAGGTGAATTGTTTTCTTTAGGGGACATCACGAGTTTGGAATTCATGTTCTGCCTAAACCGGTGAAGGGCATAGCCGCTTCATGCGTGGCACCAGGTAACTGGACGTAGTTGAGTCCTGGCACTCGTGTTTAGTCTCTCTTAGCATTACTCATCGTTTTGGGATTGATCTAAGTCAGCATTTCTTGCTACAGGCTTGAGGAGCGAGCTTCAGGTCGGATTATATAGAGGCAACTCATATTTCAGGTGGCGCACATTGCATACAGGCCAAATAGTGTTTGGATTTGTAGAGACCACACCAGGTATACCAGCTGTGTCCAGGCAGAGCCTCTTGGCTCTAGACGCGTCTTCACAGGGATAGCCCAATCATCCACCTTTCTCCACGCATAGCCACAGTAAGTAATCGTAGCTTACCCACCTTGCATTCCAATCACGCCTAGGCTCACCTGCACGCATCATCCTACACATACCGTCACCCTTATCACATTCTGTCGCACATCCATTTCACCATCGCCTCACTCTCTGCATTCTCATCGATCGGCCACAACAGTTGCACGGAGCTGACATCATAAACGGAGATCAGAAGCAATCGTTTGTTAGTGTCACCACGATTCCAGGGGACGGATTATCATCGCAGCCTCACCTATAACTAGATCATCTATACCAAGAGGCAGAGTTTGTGTGGAGCGAAGCCACTGAAAAGGCGAGCTCCTAATCGATTTATCGAATGTCTGGCTTCCTATGCCCTACAGTTATATATCAGTGATCGATTCTGTATTGCCTTGTTAATTCTAGAATTACAATAATTGCCTGGCTACTGTATTTCAGTTTCTGATATATATATATATATACATTGTTGGAAGTTCGCTGTTCTGTGTGCTTGTATTTGTTAATCAATTAAATGCAATTGAATCTTGATCATTATTGTTTCCGAGTTGTTCATTGTGAAAACAAGTAATTCTGCCCTAGCTACTTACAGTGGTATCGAAGCCACAAGACCTGCCAGCTTGTGGGTAAGATTTTTATGCACTTAAGTGAGAGAGATTTACAGGCAATCGAGTGAGAGAAGTTGGAGGCAGCCTCTTAGATCAGCAACAAGGGAATAGGAGGCAGGGGTAAGGAAAGAATGGAGGACCAAAATAATAAACTCAAAGCTTTCATGGAGAAATAGGATCAAACAACTCAGACTTTGCTGCAATTATTACAGTCCCTTACGGCTGTAGTGAACAACAAAATTGGGACCAACAATGCCGAAGTGGGCCATTTGGAATGCTCAAGAGAAGGAGAACACAATCGAACCTCGAAGGGTTCCACACACAGACCTTCTTGGCCTAAATTTTTGCCTAGGACAGAGGCACGACATGAAGAAGAAGATTAGCTGAGCTATGGTAGCATTGTACAAGATTATATGAAGTTGGACGTTGAAGCTCAAACAGCAATTCCCTTTGATCAGTTTTACAAAGCCAGAAGAAGTGAGGGGAGACAATACCGTGGGAATAAAGATCTTCAACATAAAGTCAACAAGCTTTCACTCCCTACTTTCGATGGTTTGGGAACAGTGACTGCACACGCATGGGTGTAAAAATTAGATACATACTTCTCTCTTAGCCCCATGACCGAGGATGAAGCTATCAAATTCGCCATCTTACACTTTGAGGGTTTAGCTCACGAATGGTGGCACCATGGTATCATAACTCAAGGGTTTGGAGCAATGACTACATATGAGGACTTCACACAAAAGCTAATGGAGAGGTTTGATAGGAAAGATTTCGAAGCTTATTTCTAGGAGTTGACAATATTGATGCAAACAAGCACCATGGATGAATATGTTTCAGAATTTCAAAGGCTTGCTGTGATGGTACCAGATGTTTCAGATAAAAGGCTTACATTTGTTTTCATTGAGGGTCTATAAGACTCTTTTCGTGGTTTGGTGAGAGCCTTGGAGCCGACAACATTGGAGGAAGCTATTTAGAGGGCTTTAAGTCTTGAAGACTCCACCAAGAAAGGGAAGACCATGGTTAAGAGTACACCAGCAGGACAGCCAAAGAACCCTTTCATTAAGGCATTAAGGCTAATCCCCCACCTAAGGGTCCGCCTCCAGGACCCCATGAAATGTCAAGGAATGAACTTTGTAAGAAGGGCTTGTGCTACTATTGCAAAGAAAAGTGGAACGAACATCACAGATGCTAGGGGACGGGACAAGTTTACTATATTGAAGTGGCTTCCGATAATGAAGCAAAAACTGAAGAAGAAAATAACGAGGTCATTAATGAGGGAGAACAAGAAGTTGTGATGGAAGGAGGTCCCATGGGAGGTATGCTTGCCGCACTTTCAGGAGCACCACGATACCACTCTCTCTGTGTTCAAGGGGTTCTTCGAGGACAAAGAGCAACAATGCTAATAAATAGCGGAGCCACTCACAATTTCATTGACAAAAAGACAGTTGCTAAGTTGCGCTTGGGAGCAGAAGACTTTGAGGGGTTTGATATGGCAGCCGCTGGAGGAAACATCCTCTCCTGCACTAAACGGATTCGGAAAATGGAGCTAATCTTAGGAGGACACAAGATGAGGGATGATTTCTATGTTGTGGATATCGGTGACACGGACATGGTTTTAGGGGTTCGGTGGCTTCATTCATTAGGAGAGTACACCACCAACTACCAAACGATGGAGCCGAAGTTCAAGCATAATGGCAAAGAAGTTGTCCTCAAGGGCCTCTCTCAGAATGGTCCTATGGTAGTTTCAGTAAAAAGGATAGAGCGATTCTTTAGGAGAGGAGAGTAGCATGGGTAGTAGAGTGCTTGATTATAGACACGAATCCACTGAAAGAAGGAAGGACCTTTCCCATTTACATCCAGGCTGTTTTGGACAAAAAGTGCAAAGTGTTTCATGAGATTCTTGTTGGGTTGCCGCCGGATAGGGGATTTCAGTATGTGATAGAGTTAGAAGAAGGAGCCAAACCAGTCATCACTACTCCATATCATCATCCAAGGGTGTACAAAGAAGAGATCAAAAAGGCCATTAAGGAATTATTGGATATGGGACACATACGTCCAAGCTCGAGTCCCTTCGCCTCGTCGGTGGTGTTGGTCAAAAAGAAGGATGGGCCTCTCAGGATGTGCATCGATTATAGAGCCCTCAACAAGAAGACCATCAAGAACCGCTACCCCATTCCTAGGATCGATGAACTGATAGATGAGCTACATGGAGCAGTATACTTTTCCAAGATTGATATACACTCAAGATATCATCAGATTAGAGTTAGGAATGAGGATGTGCATAAGACAACGTTCATATGTCATTATGGGCATTACGAGTTCTTGGTGATGCCGTTTGGGTTAACCAATGCCCCCGCTACATTCCAGTCTTGCATGAATCAGGTATTCGTTCTTCAGCTGAGGAAATTTGTGCTGGTTTTCTTTGATGACATCTTAATCTACAGTAAGACGTGCGAAGAACATTTGAGGCATATAGAGGAGGTGCTTGACATTCTCGAGAAAAAATCATTTTATGCTAAGATGTTAAAATGTGAGTTTGGGATGATTGAGATTTTGTACTTGGGCCATAAGATCAGCGCTCAAGGAGTTAGTGTGGATGAGGAGAAGATCAAGGCTATCCAGGATTGGGCTAGACCCAAGAATTTGACACAGTTGAGAGGATTTGTAGGCCTTTGCAGCTACTACAGGAGATTTGTGAAGGGCTTCTCCCAGCTTGTAGCACCATTGACCAACCTGACTAAGAAAGGAGTTTTTTCTTGGAGTCCCATAGCACAATAGGCATTTGATAAACTCAAGGAGGTAATGAGCTCGAGTCCTGTTTTGGCTATTCTAGATTTCTCGTCTCCTTTTGTACTTGAGTGTGATGCTTCAGGGGAAGGTATCATAGCGGTGTTGATACAAAATAAGCATCCTATAGCATATGAGAGCCGAAAACTCGCAAATGCAGAGAAGGGTTTCTCCATCTATGATTAGGAGATGTTGGCGATCATGCATGCCCTTGCCAAGTTCAAATAGTACTTAGTTTGTGGAAAATTTGTGGTGAAGACGGATCATAACAGCTTGAAGTACTTCCTCAATCAACGAGACTTGAATGATAGGCAG
The DNA here is from genome assembly GCA_007258455.2 of Sequoia sempervirens. Taxonomy (NCBI): domain Eukaryota; kingdom Viridiplantae; phylum Streptophyta; class Pinopsida; order Cupressales; family Cupressaceae; genus Sequoia; species Sequoia sempervirens. The sequence goes on along the minus strand of VDFB02287967.1, from coordinate 17,951 downwards.
CATAAATGGGTAAGCAAACTCCAAGCTTATGATTTTGATATTGAATATGTGAAAGGCAAAAACAATGTGGTAGCTGATGCACTCTCTAGGAAGCCTTACATGTGTGCTATGACTGATACATCTGCTGATTGGAGGTTTGGCATTATAGCTGAGTATGCTAAAGATATGTTTGCTAATGACATCTTGGAAGGGAAAGTGGTGGATGATAGGTACAAAGTGGTTGACAAGCTCATTCTCTACAAAGATTGGGTCTATCTTGTGCCTCACTCCAAGGTCAAGAATAGGATCACTAAAGCTTGCCATGATACTCCCCTTGCTGGTCATTCGGGATTCTACAAGACATACAAGCAATTAAGGGAACGTTTTGCTTGGAAGGGACTAGAAAATGATATATCACAGCATGTGAGAGAATGCTTGGTGTGTCAACAAAATAAAGCAGAACATGTGTTACCAGCTGGGTTGTTGCAGCCCTTAACCATTCCAAATCAGAAATGGGAAAACATTTCAATGGATTTCATCACTGGGCTTCCAAAGGTGCAAGGTAAATATTGTATTTATGTTGTGGTGGATAGACTAACTAAATATGCTCATTTCTATGCCATTACTTCAAAATTTAAGGCTCCTCAAGTTGTAGATTTGTTTTTTAGAGAAGTTTTTAGACTCCATGGGTTGCCAAGAAACATTGTGAGTGACAGGGATAGCAAGTTTCTCAACTTGTTTTGGCAAGAACTCTTTCGCTTGGCTCACACAGAGTTAACCCCCAACACTAGCTATCATCTCCAAATGGATGGACAAATGGAGATCGTGAATAAATGGATTGAAGGGTACTTGAGAAACTATGTGACAGGGCAACAATCAGCTTGGGTGAAATGGCTACATCTTGGAGAATTTTGTTACAACACCACACATCATATGTCCATCAAAATGTCTCCTTTCAAAGCACTCTATGGCTATGAGGCTACTTCCTTCATGAACTTGATTCTTGCAGACAGTTGAGTATCAGGTGCTAGAGACATGGTGCAGCAGAATGTTGACATCATGAACTCCTTGAAACAAAATCTGCAGCATGCCCAAAATCAACAAAAACTATATGTAGATTAGCGAAGGACTCAGAGGGTTTTTGAGGTTAATGATATGGTGTATTTGAGGTTGCAGCCTTACAGACAGTCATCTCTCAAAGGAAATGGAGCGGAAAAGTTGAAGCCAAGATTCTACGGGCCATTCAGGATCACAAGGAAGATTGGGGAGGTTGCTTATGAGCTTGAATTACCTCTAGGGAGTAGAATTCATAACATCTTTCATGTGTCATGCTTGAAGAAAGCATTGGGACAGCAGGTCATACCATCACTGGAGTTACCACCACTTGACAACGAAGGCAAACTCATTCTTGAACTAGAGACAATGTTAGATGTGAGGGAGAAGTGGCTATGAAATAAGACTATTCCTAAATATCTGGTGAAATAGAAAAATCTGCCCATTGAAGGTGCTATGTGGGAGGGGGTAGAGATTTTCGAGCATCCAAATCTGCAGTTGCTGGAGGACCAGCAACAGTCTAAGGGAGGGGATTGTAATGTCCCAAACTCAACTTGTGTGTTCTGGCCGAATTGTGGAAAAAGTGTTTTTAGACATTATTTTTTTATAATAAAATAATAAATGATGTTTGCTTTGTGGGTGTTGGCGTTTAAATTCGCACCTCTGGAATGCGGATTTGAAAACAGACAGCTATGCACAGATAAACTGCTCTTCAAATTAGGAGGGGAAGCTCCCTCTTGCTGATGGTGTTTGAAAGAAAGTAAACTAAAACTAAGTTGCCTATCTTTTTGATCAGCTTAGAGCACAAGGTTTTTTAAACACAAATGCCGCAGCTGAGATTTTCTGATATAAGAAGTTCAACTACGACTAACTTAAACTAAAGACGTTCCTAACCTCTCAAGTAATAGCAGAGCAAGAGAAGTTAGAAATTAACAAGGTAGATTTTTGACAAAAATACTTCAATAATCTCTCTTTCAACGAACACCTACACACTTCACTGCAAGCTGAAATAAAGATCATAAAAGTAGAACATAGATAACGGAAATCTGAGATTTTGGACCAAGGCAAAAGAGGCTCATGATTTTATTACTCAAATCTCTGAAAACAAAGCTCACTTCTAACATGCCTTGAACAAGAAATTGCAGCTAAAGAGGCTTGCAAACTTATTCTTAACACAATAGAAAACAGCAATCACACTAACTCCTTGTTGGCTAAAGAGGCTCAACAATTTGCTTATCACAACACAAATGAACAATACTTGAGCAACAAATAGAAGGCACAATAGGCTCAGCGTTTTGTTCTCACTAGCACGGTTAAAAACTAAATGAGCAAAGGCTCTTATTTATAGAGAAGCAGAGGAGTAGGGAACCCTAAAATCTCCTTGCTTTCACAATTTAGGGCTTGCTCAACAAGCAAGCTTTATTACTAAATCTAGAAAGATAAAACCCTAGAAAGCAGAAAAAAGTGGGAAATGCCAACTATTACATCTTATCTTCATTCTCTTCTCAAAGAATGGATAAGGATCATTCCAAGAATAGAAAGAAAGCGGGAAAGAAAGCTTCTAGAAGAAAGCTGCTTTAAAGCTCGATCACATCCGCTAGGAAGTTAGAGATTGTGTCCCGGTTCAGTGCATCTATGCCATCAACAGCAAAACACCGCTTTTCAAGAATATCTTCAGCATCTGCAATAGATCTCAGGAAATCTTTGACCTCATTGGCCGCTTTATCGAACTTTGCTGACATCACTAAAATATGGCCTATCCTTCCGCCAACTGGACTGCAACTGTGAACAACACTCTGGAACTGATTTTGCACCTCCTCAAGCCCGATGTAGGAACCATCTTCAAGACTGTACTGAGAAGGGATCTCTATGATGAATTCGCTGATGAAAAGAAGAGCTTCAACCACCCTTTGTCTGTAGGTGATGAATTCTTTAGATATCCTCTCATAGGTTTTAACTTTGAAAATATGACGCTCTCTCCAGGCAAGGATTTGTTTCTTGTGTTCTCTTAAAACTGCTGAACTGTAAGCCGTGTCTAAATCAGCAATGATAATCTCATGTCTCGGTTTTACTTCAGCCAGTGTCTGTTCAAATCCTTGGATACCTTGACGTAGCTTATGAGCGCCTTCCCTTAACTGGAACATCTATACCAAGATCTCCCTTCCTCTGATAATGAAACTCTCGATCCACTCCTGAGTCTCTTTCCCACATATGACCAGCTGTCTTAACTGATGGTGATCAGCTAGTGTCTCTAAGACCTGGGGCAGCAACTGGGTTGTTTGTGAAGAACCATGGACAAGGTTAGAAATAAAAAGCCTGAGCTGCCGATTTTCAGCTTTGAGGGCTGCCTTGTCTTCCCCATCTTTAAGCACTCTTTCTTGAAGGTTTTCGGATACAACTTTGAAGAGACTCAAATCTCCATGTCTGGTATTTTTACCGAGATTAGCCTTGACCATGACGAAATCATCCATATTTACCTCATCCCTGTTCTTGTCTTCTGGGGGCACTGTAGTCTCCATGACTATCTCGTTATCAGGATTCCTATCAAAGTGAACTTGCTTCTTTGCCTTCTTCTTAGGAGGTTCTTGATAGATGTTATCGAGATCATCAACACTCACTTGATATGAAGGCCTTCTCCTAACCCTTCCTAAGGAGTTCTCAAGCCAAGACACAGTAGTATCTTTACTAACTTCCTCAGGAGGTGCTGCTAAAATCTCTTCATCATCTTCGATATCAAGATCAATGTGAATCGGTGTAGAACCTGTCAAAGGTACAGAAACATGTGTTGAAGGTGGCTCCTCTGCTTCATTTTGAGGTACAGGCTCGTCAGGAGGAACTTCTGAATCAACTGTAGGCTGCTCTTGTATGACTATGCCTGAGAAATCCAACCTTCTTTTTACATTTTTATTTGATCTACAACCTTTGACGCCATCTTGAGAATGATTTTTACCCTTTCCCTTCGACTGTGCTCTGGAAGAAGAGGGAATTATCCTTGGCGGCTCTGCTACTGGAATGGAGTTCTTCCTTTTAAGCACTAAGAAAACCTTACTATGCTCAATGACTTGTCTTGTTCTGTCTTCAACTAAAAGAGATTCTTTGTTTGCCCAATTAACTTGCGGAAGAGGCTGATCCTCGATTCGTTTTTGAGTGTACATCGGGAGAAGCACATCTTCATCATCATCTGATAGCCCCTCTATATCTTCATTTAAGCAGTCTTTCATCTGATGGAGAGTGAGCCTGCTGTAACTATGTCTTCGCACTTCAAACTCATCTGCACAGTTAGCCCAAAAATCTTCAAGTGCGGCTATGTGATCATAGTTCTTCTCCAATCGGCCAGCGTAGACACCATTAGGATCAAATGATCGCCTCTCGCTGTAGGACTTGAGGCCGAATTTATCTAACTCTTCTCCAATTGTCCTGGCATATGCAGCAGTCTTGCATGTATAAATACCCAACCCTAATGGAAAGTGAAGAGAGGGTTTCTTTCTATTCCTCAAGACTGTGTGGACACCGTGAGCCTGCCTCAAGAACTCCATGAAGATGACCTCATTTGACGGATACCTTGGCAACATGAGCGGGGCACCTGAATAACCATAGACCCTGAGATAGGTAAAGGTAGGAAACTGTATAAACCAATCCGCCCATTCTGCCATTGCTGCCCTGGCAACTGAAGAGATGCGGACGTGCAATTCGTTGTCTAAGTCCTGCACTGTGTACATCAAGAAGGCCTCGTTCACCCTTTTGTAGTGGTGCAACGACTTTGTGAATTCCAACTGGGGATAGTAGTTATATATGTGTTGTACGCTCAACGATCCCTCGGTGTTCAACCCTCTGAATTGACCTTGATAGGCCACCAGGTAGACTAGGTATGACACCATGTGGAATACATGAAACTGGAAGTATTCTGTTATTTGCTGATGTAGGCAGTCACTAATCAAAGTAGGCCAATCATAGAATTCGGTCTTCTTCATGATGTGAGGTATGGCATAAAACATCCAAGGTTGGAACTTGGTGGCATCTTCTGAGCCAGTGACCCTGTTGAGCAAAGTGATGATGATGGCAACCTCGTCCTTGAACTCCCCTCGCCCGACATTCTTGGGCAATGTTTTATGTTTTTCTTTCATCCATCTCTGTGCAATCTTCTTGCTATATTTATCTTTATGCATATTCCACATCCTTTCGCATTCATCCCTTGAAAGAGTTACGCCAGCCACGGGGGGAAAAACACTTTCGATCATAATGCTTTAGAAATCAATCTACCGTCTTGGATCTCCCTAGTAGCCGGGTTGTAATGCTTAATGCAGCGATTACGAACTCAAGACTCTAAACGATATAGGAATTGACGCTGCTGCGAGGAGTCCGATGTCCCAGGTTCTTGATTGAAGTGTTGCTGCTCTCTCCAAGGCATGTAGATCGAACACCGGCTTGACATGATGCAAGTCTGTCTCAGCTGTTTTGATATAATTGTGAAAGAGAACTGATTTAGACTTGAAAACATTAGGAGTGTACTCCATTTGGAAAACTTGAAGAATGACTGTAAGCTCGCCTTGGTTCACAAGTCTTGAACAATTTCTATTTTTAGAATGCTGATTTTTGTGCTCCGGACAAATTTTTTGAGAAATTTTTGAGATATGGGTTTTGTTCAGAATATCGATGCAAGATAACCCAGATCGTCCGTTTTTGAAAATTTTGAATTTTGCTTGAAAAAGCAGCAAACCCTAATTTCTTCAATTTTTTCCGAAAAAAGCTGGCATCTGGGTTTTGTTTAGAAGACTGATTGGAAAAGACCCAGATGATTGAAATTTGAATGCACTGAGGTTTTCACTGACATGCAAAATAAAAGCACTTGCTGCAACTTGATGAAGTTCTTGAGAAATTCTTCAGAAGATTGAAGCAAAAAGACCCAGATGACTGAAAATGGAATTCCTTGGCCTTTTGCTTGAAAAATTCGATCTTCTGGAACAAAAAGCTTGAAAACGCAAGGGTTTATGCTTGATGATCCGAAAAATCTGATGTAAAACCAGCAAGGATGGATTCTTGAATCACAAAAAATCTTCAAACTTGCTGCTCCAACTTTCTCCTCTGGATGCTACTTGCAAAAATAATGAAAAATACATGAAAAAATGATGTTAAATAGACTTTAGGGCTTTGGATTAGGTTTAAGCTTTGTTTGCTTTTATTTCCAAAACCCTAAAACTCAGCTTTCTTGAACTTGGACGCCATTCTCCACTTGCAAATTTTGAAAATTTTGAAAACCTCAAAAATTTCTCTAAGGCATGAGAATTTGGGCGCCCTTCTTCACCAGGGGCGCCTACTTTATCCAGTGTTAGCCAAAATTTTAACATTTTCAACTTTCCTTCATTTTGACATGCTACTTCGCCTCTGATTTCCCGTTTGCAGAATGATCGGACAGGCAAGTTGAAGGTTTCACGGCGGAGCTTGACTGATTCTGAGAAAGAAGTTCTGGAGGCATCTCTGGCGAAAGACTTCATCTTGACCTCCGAATTCGTGGGAGCCTTTTCCTTCCAGGGGCGCCCATTTCACCCAGAGAACCATTTTCATAGCTTTCAAATTTCTTCATAAACTCCCTTCTACAGACGATCTTATTGAATCTCGAGCTCCAGGCGTCGGATTGACTGAAGACTATGCTCATCGCGAAGCTGACGAAATATGAAGAGGGGTCTTCTGGAATAATCTTCGCCTAAAAGTGGGTTTAAGGCCTCCAAAAGTTTGGGCGCCCTTCTTGATTGGGGGCGCCTACTTTCACCAGAGTTAGTTTTATTTTTGATTTTCTGTGTTTGCTTCTGAATTTTGTTTCTCAGCCTTCGTCGGACCCTATATTCAGCTCCTCACATTTGGTGACTGCGAACTCCGGTTGACGTGCTGAGTGTCTCACTGGAAAGCTGGATCAATCGAGAAGAGATTTCGTTAGAGCCTTATCTGCAAATTCATTCGTTTCATCTCTTGAAAGCTTGGGCGCCTTTCTTCAACAGGGGCGCCCATTTTCTCAACACTTAGTCAAATTTTCAACATTTTCAACTTTCCTCGTTCTGACTCCAATGCGGATCTCCCCTGTTCAGCTTTGAATTCCGGGTGACTGAATCGCCTGATGACTGCGCCGCTGGATCCACTGCGAAGCTGACAGAAAAGTGAGGAAGTTTGACTGGAGGCTTGAAACCCTAATTTATCATATGATGCCCTAAAAAGGTGGGCGCCTTTCTTCAACAGGGGCGCCCAAACTTGCCAATGTTAGAAAATTTTCATGAATTTTCAATTTTCTTTCTCGTTCTTTGTGTACATTCATCATTTCATCTTCTGTCGAATGTTTAAGTGCTAAAACTGACGCCTGGCAGTCGAATGACGTCCATTGATGACCTCAGAACTCCAAATATGCTTCTGAAAAAGCAGAATAGACCCAGTAGGGCAAAACTGATTATTTTGAGATTTTGATTGCACCAGTCTAATGTGGGCGAGATTTGAGCCAATCAAAATCAGTTTGGACCCTGTCGGACCAACTTTCTATTTTTAGAAAATTTTGCCAGAATCCGTTTCGAGAGAAACCCAGAAAACGTTACTAATTTTAGAAAATTTCTAAAAATAGCAGTTTTCCTAAAATTTAGGGATGAAAAACTGAGATCTGGGTTTTGTAGATTAAGCTGCTCTTAGCAGACCCAGAACGTCAGAAATTGAAAATTTTGCGTTTTAACCCCTCATGCAAGACATGCACACCCAAATTTTGACCTTTTTGACTAATTTGACAAGACTTTTACTCATTTCTTCAAAATATCTAAGTGTAACAAAAATTTTAATTTTGGGGTACAACAGTGGGCCAACCTCACTTGAGGCACCAAAATTCTTATTTGAATTTCCTTTGTCTTCTGGCCGACATTCCTTCATGTTGGTAGGTTAGATAAGTTTAAATAGGTGAATTGTTTTCTTTAGGGGACATCACGAGTTTGGAATTCATGTTCTGCCTAAACCGGTGAAGGACGTAGCTGCTTCATGCGTGGAACTAGGTAATTGGACGTAGTTGAATCCTGGCACTCGTGTTTATTCTCTCTTAGCATTACTCATCGTTTTGGGATTGATCTGAGTCAGCATTTCTTGCTACAGGCTTGAGGAGTGAGCTTTAGGTCGGATTATATAGAGGCAACTCATATTTCAGGTGGCGCACATTGCACACAGGCTAGACAACGTTTGGATTTGAAGTGACCACACTAGGTATACTAGCCGTGTCCAAGCAGAGCCTCATGGCTCTGTGTTGGCGTAAAAACTAACACCTCTGGAGCGCAGGTTTGTACGGACAGCTATGCACACTGCGTAATGAGTGCTCTTCAAATTAGGAGGGGAAGCTCCCTCGTTGTGCTTAACAAAAATGCTTGGAAAGGGAAAAGTAATCTAAACTATCTCCTGTCTTTTTGTCTTAGGTGGAAGAGGCACAAGGTTTTCAAGAAAACTCTATACGTTGCAGCTAAGTATTTTCTGGTTTCGCAGACTACTAACTTCAACTAGGCTAATTGCTTAAAATCTATCTAGTTTCCTCAAGAAAACAGAGCATGAGAAAATGGAGCAAGGATAACTATCTGACGATAAACAAGTATAGATTCTCAACTTGAAGGTAAGGTGGCACATCTATCAGCTCAATCTAAACAAGTTTATTGGAAACAACAATATACGATAAACCAAGTTTAGATTCTCAACTTGAAGGCAAGGTGGCACATCTATCAGCTCAATTTGAATAAGTTATTATTCACACACATCACACGATAGCCAAGTTCAGATTCTCAACTTGAAGGCAAGGTGGCACAACTATCAGCTCAATTTGGACAAGTTTATTGAACACAAAACAGACTTGATCTAACTAAGGAAAGAATTCACCATTATAATTGCATGAAACCCTATGTGGCATAACAATTCATCATAATAGCAAAAACACATGGACAGATACAGAACGAGCAATATTGAAGGCAAGGTAGGCACAACATATATTTCTCTCTCGTGCAAAAGTTCGTGAACAGATACAAAATAGCAATACTACAGGCAAGGTGGGCACAACATGTATGCTATCATGCAAAAGTTATGTACAAATGAGCAAAAGCTCTTATTTATAGACATCAAAAGGTGTAGGGAACCCTAAAATCACCTTGAGTCAACTACAGTCTTGCAATGCATGCAAGATTTATTGCTAAACCCTAATAAAGCAAACTATACAGTTAACTGGAAAACTACCATTAGTTAACCGGTACATCTAATCTAAATGGACAATGTGCAAGCATGCACGTCTGTTGATGTGTTTTTCGTGACCTCACCAACGCAGAATAAAGTCGCCAATGGCTTCCCTATTCTCTCTTGATCAAAGTATTCCGCACGCTAAGATTGCCAGAAAGTTCGTGCGTTCAACTCCAAGGTTCTTTAAGTGCGAATAGGCTCAGTTTGGCCCGATGTGATTTGTTGGTATTTCAAGGGGACTTACGGAATTGTTCGGCAGCGGAGAAAGGAATTGAAATGCTCGAAGGATTTGTCTATGAAGCGCGGATTTCCTATTTTAACCAAAAGTACCGAATTGAAATGATGTAGGTTTAGAGAGTCTAAATATATTCTAAGGCGTGGACATGGTAATCAATTCTCACAAGCTTCAACCAGGCTCTGCTTTGCCTCACTTTGGACAACCTCCACAGAACCGGTGCAATCTTCAAAGGAGTAGTTCAAGATGTTCATATCACAACTTAGCATGAAAATACCATCACAACGACGCATATAAACATACCAATCATGATCGAAGTTAAGTACATGACATTCCAGTTGACCACACAAGGCACATTCACCATCAGCGAACACACTAGTGGTATGGATAGACGAAGTTTGCTCAAATTGAAGACCACATCCCACAATTACTATCTACTTGCATGAAAATGAAATTTATGCTACTCTACGCTACTTGAAGTAGAAGGGATGAAGAAACCTCGCTAGCTATCCACAACAAAGATGAATTTCACCATCAATGAAAGATCTTTTATTATGAAAGTTTTACACGACAATTTCTTACAAAAGTTTTCAAAGGAAAACTTTCCTTCTCCTCCAACTACACTATCAATCTACTTCTAAGTTACCCTCTATTCTAACTTCTACTCTAATTCTACTGTCTAATGAGTTGTCTACTCTACTGAAGGTACAAATGAGGGGGACTCCCCCTTTATATAGCTGGCCAAGTCCAACGGACGGCTCAGATTACAATTGGCTGGATGGCCCAGATCGTGCCACCTCAGCCCTAAATAATATTGCCCTAAAAACCGCCACAGAGGAGAGTGGGTAATAAATGCGCCATAATGTCCACCATCTTCTAGAAGATTCCCTTTTGTAGACGCGTTCACACTATTCTTGATCTTCGAACTCGGCCAATTCTGATGATTGCTTGGAGGAGGGTAAAAGAGACTTTAAGATTGCCACCTCGAATAATAGAATTTGGTAGAATCTGGAGTCCGACCGCCCTTGATCTTCTTCTTGGTCCTTGCTCGAACTTCCATTCTTGAATTTGAAGGACCTCTCAGTCTTGGACTAGATCATTTCCGCTTGCCATGGGTGCACATTGGATTCTTGAGGAGAAACTCCAACCCTTAGCCATTTCTTGCAACTTTCCTTCAAAACTTTATCTTCCTCCGAAGGTCGTAATATCATCGTGCTTCACCACTTCCAGACATCGTGCTCTGGCCTCGACATTCCTCCTGCAAAACAAGCAAGGAGAAGAGCATTAGAACACACCATAATATAAATTCACCTTACTTACCTGATCTTCACGCTCCAACTTTCAAGCGTTCATCGCCAACTTTGTGTTCAAGTTCTTCATGCCTTAGCCAAATTTCAACCTATCTTGCATTTTGCCTGGCACACTCTTTACTTTGATATTTCATTTAACCCTGGCTTGAGAAGAAATTCTTTCATCTGGAATCTGATAAAAAATTATCTAGGCGATCATGTTCAAATTCATCGGCCAAGGCAATTTTATGTCAACCACATTTCATTTCATGCCTTAGAAATTTTTTCAAATTTCCCTTAGGAAATTCATCAACCTGGCGCCCATTAAAAATATTCACCCTGAAGGCCTCGACAAAGTGTAGAAGACCTCAAAATCCATTCCTGATCGATAATCATCAATACCCAGAAGAAAATTTTCTCCAGAACGCATCGAACCCATGGGTGCCCAACGAACGGGTTCATTTAATTTTCTGAATTTTGAACCTTAGAAAAAAAAATGATTTTCATCAAATTTAATCCATTTCTTTAATTCCCGGCACATTTTCTTGCTCTGACTTGGAGAAAAGTTTTAACTACCCTGCGGAGCTGGCATTCACTGACTTCACCACTGGCAACTTCATCGAAATTTCCATACTTCCAAGTCCAGGCGTGATTTTTCTATAGAGGTGAAATTTTGCCGACACTTAGAAAAATATTTAAATTCCATCACTAACTTGGGCGCATTTAAGCTTTTGTCCTACCACTTGCAAACACTCAGAAAATATTTTTGGCTTCCTTTTCATCTGGGGCGCATCTAGAGGTAGCTACCTCCATTTTGTGAAACTTTGAAAATTTTCAAGCACTTCTCTTCAAGGTAGGGCGCATTTGGGGAGTTAGACTTCAAATTTCCACGTTTAGAATATTCTCTAGCTCTCCACTAGTCAAGGGCGCATTCTGGACCTTGTACTTTCAATTTGATGATTTAGTCTAATTTTAAAGTCCTCTCACATTGATGGGCGCATCCAGGGGTGGCTACCTCAAATTTGTCCACACTTAGAAAATTGCTAAGCATCCCTTCAAAGCTGGGCGCATTTTAACATGTGAGCTTCCACTTTTTTTTTTTTTAGTCTTAGGCGCATTTAGATCCATCAACTCTCAGTTTGTCAAGAGGGGCGCATATGATGTGCCAAGCTTTCAATTTCGTTTGCCTTGGAAACCTTTTGTTGACCTTCTTCAAAGTAAGGCGCATATGACCAAGCCTACTTTTAATTTTGCCATAGGCGCATCTGGTATGTTGAACATTCAATTTCTGGAACTTAGAACATTTTGAAGTCTCTTCCAAAGTTGGGCGCATTTCACCCCTTCTACTCCAAGTTTCAACACTTATCAATCTCTTCCTTACCTTGGGCGCTAATAACCCCTTGTACCTCCAGTTTCAAGACTTAGAGAAATTTATTAATCCCCTTCTTGAAGCTGGGGCGCAAATAGGAGGTGGAGCTTCAGATTTCAATGACTTAGAATATTTTCTCCCTGGCACTTTTATCCTAGGCGCATATGGACCCCTGAGGTTTCATTTTAAAGCACTTAGAACATTTTTACCACCACACCTCCAGCCAAAGGCGCATATGAAGGGTAGAGTTTTAAATTTTCAACACCTAGAAATTTTCCAACTCATCATAAGCTTGCTAGGGCGCATTTGACAAGGCCAACTCCCATTTTCATACTTAGAGAAATTTCTTCATGGCCTCCTTTTCAAGGCGCATTTCACATAAGGATGTTTCATTTTCAGCTTGAGGCGCTTTTAACACATCCTCCTTCCAATTTGTACCTAGGCGCAAATCCTCTATCAAGTTTTTAGTTTTCAACACTGGGCGCATATTGCCTACCAAGCATTTATTTTCAACACTGGGCGCATTTTGACCCATACACATTCATTTTCAACATTTGGGCGCATTCAAGTGGGTTTACTTTCAGCTTGAGGCGCATATGGAGGGTCCTACTCCCAATTTCAAACACTTAGAATATTTTTCTCATGGCATCCTTATCCTAGGCGCATATGGACCCCTGAGGTTTCATTTTAAGTGACTTAGAAAAATTTTCAACCATCTTGAAGCTCAAGGGCGCATTTTACCAGTGGAGCTTCCAGTTTGTGGCTTGGGCGCATTTCACAGGGGCTACTCCAAGTTTTACGCCTTAGAACATTTCTTAGTCTTCTCCTCCAGTCTGGGCGCAAATGGAGGGGTCTCCTTCAAATTTCACAAAGGGCGCATCCAGAGGTAGCTACTTCCATTTTTGTACACTTAAAAACCCTTTCCATCTCCTCTCCTAAGCTGGGCACATTTGGAGGGTGGAACTTCTAGTTTTGACACTTAGAAAATTTTTATGCATCTCTTCAAGTAGGGCGCATTTAATGCCCTGAGCTTTTACCTTTTGCCATGGGCGCATATTGCACATCCAACTTCAAGGCGCATTTGGGAGGGTCTCTGTCCAGTTTCTAACACTTAGAATTTTCTTCAACACTTGGCCTCCTTAGCTCCTGGGCGCATTTGGCAGGGGCAACTTTCAACTTTGACACTTAAACTTTTTTCTTACCTTGAACACCCAGGGGCGCATTTCACATGCTGAGCATCCAATTTTAACACTTAGACAATTTTGAAATCTCTTCAAAGAGGGGCGCGTTTCACCCATGGTACTTCCAGTTTAAGTGAGTTAGAAAATTTCACCTGTCTCCAGCCTCTTATAGCAAGTTTTGGTGCCGGATTTGAAAAATTATCAAATTTGACGTGTTTCGTGCCCTTAGCCAAATTTAGGGTGACCCGTTCATGCTTGCCCCAATTTGCTATTTTTAGAAAGTTCTTCAAATTTTGTGCTTTGAATTGACTTCTGACCTGATATTGCCTTGTTCTGAACCTCGGGATGTGTTTATGCCAGAGATGCCTGATATTTGCCTGTACCTGCTATTTTTAGCAACCTGCTAAAAATAGCAACTGCTCAGAATGCCTTCAAATTTCGTGTGTTGAATGCCTGAAGCATGGTGATCGTAACTGGACGTCGTTCTTGCCTGGATGCCGGGTTCTCCCCTTGATTTTAGGAAACCCTAATTGACCTGCTAAAAATAGCAATTAACTGATTCTTCATTCTCTGTAACTCTGTTTGCCTTGAAATTCGCGCCACGGATTTTTCATCACATGTTTGACCTGTGCTTGCTGAGATCTGTTGCTGACCTGCCAATTATAGCTGCTGCTGAGGTGACTTACTATTTATAGTAAGTGTTGGTTTCTGAGGCCTTCTTAGCTCCGTTTGAGTTGAAATTCGGACAGTGTGCTCTTCGGTGGTGAACTTGCCCGTGTATGCTGACGCCGAGATCAACTTTCTATTTATAGCCTGCGCCGAGAATATCTTACTAAAAATAGCAAGTTCTCCAATTGCCTTCAAACTTTGCCAGCTGACTCTCGAAAGGATGCTGATCGTGATGGGTGCTTCAGTTTTGAACATTTTGACCTCTAACTCCTCATTTTTAGCGCTGAAGCTCGAAACCCTAATTTTATGCATGTCGCTCAGATGAGCTCCGTTTGACGTCGTTTCAATTGCATGATGATCAGCTTGCAGTTCTGAAGCGTTGAGTAGCTGCCCAAGTGATACCTGCTAAAAATAGAAAGCGGCCTGAAAAGTGATCAACCGGCTGTCGGATGATCTTGCATGTCATACTGCCCGAAAAGTCTTGAAAAACCCAGAAAAACCCAGAAAAATCTTCAACATGCACGCACTGGCTAAAAATAGTAAGTTTCTGAAAAGTGGTCAGCTCCATTTGCATGTTACATCGTCGCGAAGCTCTTGGAAAACCCAGAAAGAAAATGCCGACATGCGCCGAAAATATCTGCATGCAAACCCTAATATTGGCCTCCGAAAGCCGAATGCTGAAAGTCATCATCCTGCTTTGCATGTCACATCGTCGCGAAGGTCTCGAAAAACCCAGAAGGAATCTCCGGACATGCATTAGAAACTCCGCCCCTAAGCCCTGAAAATTGCCCCCGAAGGCAGAACTGCTAAAAATAGCAAGTTGTTCGTTTCAGTTCAAATTTGACCTGTGAGTAGCCTGATATGCTCTGGACGCAATGTGACTGTCGGAATCTCAAGAATGTTGACAAATTGCCCGTAATTGCACACTTACTAAAAATAGTAAGTTGCCAGAATTCAATGAAATTTTTGTGGGAACCTGCCAAAAATGTGCTGACATCAATGTTAGGCTCAATTTGCAATTTATTCACCTCATTTGACCTCAGGTTGGCCGGAAAATTCAAAACCCTAATTTCTAGACTTAGCCAAAATCTTGCATTTAAGCTCACAGACGGGCACATCCCCAGAGAGACAGACAGTAGAGAAGAGAGACAACAAAAACCGACCGAAAAGAAAAGCCAAAATTAGGGGGTCCCCATTTGCAATGGGGCGATGTGTGAAAAACGTCACAACAACGTCCTTATTGAAAGCAAAGTTAACTGGAACACTACCCTCAGTTAACTGAAAAACCCTAATCCTAACTTCAGTGAAGATAATCCCAAGGAAGAGATAAGCATGTATGAAATCAGCAAGTGAACTCAAGACTGAAAGTTGAGTTAACTGTTGCTCTTGACTCTAACCTTAAAACTAACTGCAGATTCTAACTGACTGATCACTGGTCGCTATCTCGAGCAACTCAAACAATCTTGGAAATATCCACTGGCATTTTATTGACTAGTAACTCTGGCGGCTTTGTAACTGAAGTGATGACCACTGTTTCTTTTGCAGCTTGATGCTTCTTACGTTTTTCTCAATGGAGAAGTGTTGCATGACAAAACTGTGGAGTTTGACCATGAACACTCTGGTTGCGAGAAATACACATGAACTCACTGCACACGCAGAATTCCAACGGTGTCCAACCCCCTAAACTGGCCTTTGAAGACAATCAACTATACGAGGTGAACCTTGTGGATTCGAGTGACTACGCCTGTCAACTCTCCGAATGCACTTGATCTTCATTGTCAGTCGTTCTAATGAAATCATGAACTAAGATCGATTTGGTCTTGAATTTAGTCTACGTGAATTGCATTCTGGAAAACTCGCCCGTTGATTGTGAACACGGCTATATTCTGACAACTTTCTGAAGAGGCTAAAAAAAACTAAAATGGATCCTGGTGAGGCTAAAAATACCCTGTCGGAGGATAATTTTCACCAAAAATTTTGAGACATGGGTTTTGTGCACAACGAAATTCTGAACAAACCCAAATGATGCAATTTTCAAAAAAATGTGATTTTGGCCCACATGCAAAGAAATCTTCGGAAAAAAGCACAGAGCTTCAGAATGAAGGCTGCGGGGCAATTTTCTCGAAAAAATCTAAGACATGGGTTTTGCTGCAAATATTGAAGTATGCGAACCTAGATGATCAAATTCTGAAAATAGGCTGAATTTCTTTGACATGCGAAGAAAGTACCTAAGAGGAGAAATAGAAGAAATAAGACAGAAGAAAGAAGGTTTTATTTGCTTTGCTTTTGTAGAATTCGCCTATCTCTGTTTTGGATTTGATGAAACCTGCATGCAAATTGAAAAACAAAGTCTGGAATATTCTTCTTCTGAACAAACTGAATCCGTTGCTATGAAGAACGCTGAAATCTGACACCTGTAGCACCTTCAAATCGCTGCTTGCTCAAGAAGAATGTATTTCTCTAAGCTTGTGATGAAGAATAATGGATGCCTAAGCTTGAATAAATAGAGTTTCACCACTAAAATTCGTAGCAAATGCATGCAACCTTAAAAATGGCGCTTGGCTTGTGATTGGACCTCAAAAACCCACGCCTGGCCAATGATTGGCTTTCAATTCTGTTAACTGAAGATTAAAATTGCCTAAATAAAGCGCCATGCTTTAGAACTAAAGTCGCTATATTAAGACTTCAATTTCAAAATTCACTAAAGCACCATGCGAATCAAACTTCAGTTGACAATTCATATTGAATTTGCCATACTTCATTACTTCAAAATTTGTGCTTTAGGAACTAAGGCGTCACCCTTAAAGACTGAAGTTAAAATATATAATGAAGTGTCAACTTCACAAAATCTTCACAAAACTTCAACTAATGCGCCATGCATTCATACTCAAGTTGACTTCTCGACATGCACTTCAGTTAACTGGACATGCAAACTAGTTAACTCAACATGCAAAGTCAGTTAACTGGACATGCAAACTAGTTAACTCGACATGCAGAACTGAAAGAACACTCAACATGCCAAAATGTTAACTGAAGATGACAACCCAAAAATCGTTTAATCTAATTGAAAGTCAAAATTCAAATATTCAAAATTCTTCTTTAAGGCGCACATGTGGTTTTGAAAAACCATCTTTGACTTTAGGCGTTTTTCTCCAGACTTAGCCATTTTTGATGAAAACTGAAATTTGAACCTCTTTCGGGACCTCTGTTCATCCCCTGACACTGGCTGACTGACTTAACCGATTGGCTGGTGTTGTACCCAAACCAAATTTTTTGCTTCATCAAGGCATTTTGCATTTAAAAGTCTAAACCTTGCTAATTTGATGTAAAACAAAGTTTTGGGCAATGTCAAGCATGGAGTTTTTGTCAATATTTTGTCGGTCAAAGTCAGTTATATTGATCATAACCTGAAGCAGAGACTCAGAATGGAGCTTTTCACAATGGAGGAGCATCTCACGACGGCATTTCACATTGTACACGGTCGTTTCAATGATCGAAACGGAGTTTTCAGTGGTCAAAATACGAAGATTTTTCAAAGGAAAATTCACAAAGTGCAAGTATAGCTCAGGGGCGCCCAACTTGTTGGAGGTTAAGATCTTGCTGAAAGTGCTCAAGCATCCAGTCAATCTCTTCAGAATCAGTCTGGCTATCCGTCGAGCTATCCAGCGAGGCGTTCCGAGACTCACAGCTCCAGTTATTCACGACAGAAGGTGAAATCCCTAAATTTTAGGAGATGGAAATTTTGCTCTTTTCAGGCAAAAGCGTGCCTCTAGCCTGAGGGCGCCCATCTCAAGGAGGGGGTAAATCTCGTCAGTTTCGATGCCGAAGACAGTCAATTCATTCACAGCTAGTCTGCTTATCCAACGAGATATCAAGTGCAGTCATCCGACTCTCAGAGTTCAGGCGGCAGTCGTCCAAAGATCAGCTTAAAATGGAGTTTTCATGTT
>VDFB02287966.1:0-54629 GCA_007258455.2 Sequoia sempervirens | reverse complement strand
AGTGATGCATGGGCATTCATTCCAGATGGTAGGCACAAGGCAATGGAGAAGAAAAGTCAACGGTTCATTTTTGTTGGCTATTGTGAGGATGTGAAGGGTTATCGGTTGTTTGATCCTGTCACTCGAGAGGTTCATTTTCGTCGTGATGTTCAATTTGATGAGTCTTTCACTTTGAAGGATTCTCCATCACAAGCCTCTCCCTCTCTTCTTCCTAGTTCTTCTTCAGAGGATGTTGTGCTTCCAGATGATGATGATGATGCTTGTAATGATGTTGTTCCTGATGATGGTATCAATCTTGTTGTTGATATTACTCCATCTTCTCCTTCTCCTCCACCTGCACCCTGTCGACCTTTATGGGCTCGTACACTTCTTGAGGATGCTGGTTCCCTTGTAGGTGATCCCATAGCTACACGTTCCACTCGTTCCCGCACTTCAGGTAGTAGTCTTTTGAGTCATGCAGTTTGTACTGATCCTCAAAAGTTTTCAGATGCTTCGGGTGTTCCGGAATGGGATAATGCTATGAAAGAGGAGTATTCTTCTTTGATGAAGAATCATACTTGGGATTTGGTTTCTCTTCCTAAAGGAAGAAAGTTGGTTCGATGCAAGTGGTTGTATCGTACCAAGTTTGCATCTGATGGTTCTATTGATAAGTATAAGGCTCGTCTAGTGGCTAAGGGCTTTTCTCAGGTTGAGGGTATTGACTATTCTGAGACCTTTGCCCCTGTCGCAAAGATGGATTCCATACGCCTCGTACTTTCTATTGCTGCATCTCAGGGTTGGTTAGTGTATCAGATGGATGTGAAGAGTGCTTTCTTGCATGGTGATCTTCATGAGGAGATCTATATGGAGCAACCACCAGGCTTTGTGCAAGACCCTTCACTCGTTTGCAGGCTCCGACGTTCATTGTATGGTCTCAAACAGGCTCCTAGAGCTTGGTATGAGAAGATGGATAGTTTCTTGCTTGTTTCTGGATTCAATCGATGTCACTCCGATCCTACAGTTTACATTCAACGACATGGGGGGAATCTTCTCATTCTTGTTCTTTATGTGGATGACTTGATTCTCACGGGGAGTTCTAGTTCCATGATTGAGGATACTAAGCATGCTTTGATGGAGCGTTTTGATATGACAGATCTTGGTTTGTTGCATTACTTCCTTGGTCTTCAAATCCATCAGTCTTCTACTGGTATTTCTATCTTCCAGCAGAAGTATGCTCTTGATTTGCTTTAGAGGTTTGGGATGGCTGACTACAAGCCAGCCCCTACTCCTTTTCAGTCAGGTGTCATATTTTCCACTAGTTGCACTACTCCATATGTTGATGCTACTTTGTATCGGCATTTGGTCGGCAGCCTTTTGTACTTAACACATAGTCGTCCTGATATTTCCTTTGCAGTTTGTCTTGTCTCCCGTTTCTCTCAAGATCCTCATGAGAGTCATTGGAAGGCAGCCAAGCGTATCTTACGGTACCTTCAGGGCACTACACATTTTGGCATTCACTATACATCTAGTGCTACTGACATTGTGGGCTTCACTGACTCAGATTGGGCTGGTGATGTTGATGATCGAAAGTCTACTTCTGGCTTTGTATTCTATCTTGGTTTTGGTCCGGTTGCTTGGTCTTGCAAGAAGCAAACTGCAATTGCCTTATCATCAACCGAGGCTGAGTATCGAGGAGCTGTCTTGGCTAGCCAAGAGGTTCTTTGGCTTTGACAGTTGATGGCCGAGTTTGGCTTCCCTATTGATCATCCCACTATTATTTGGTGTGATAACCAGAGTGCTATCCATATTTCTCGCAACCCAGTGGAGCATCAACGCACCAAGCATATTGAGATCCACATGCACTTCATTCGGTAGCTCATTCAGGATGGTGTTCTTGTTTTGGATTATTTGCCTACGGAGCAGCAGGTTGCAGACATCTTCACTAAACCTTTGGCATCTCCTCGCTATCTTCAGTTGCGATCGATGTTAGGGGTGAAGGAAGTTGTCCTTGGGGGGTCTTAAGGAGTCCTCCTTCCTTTCTCTTTTGTTCTCTCTTTTGGAGAGGAGTTTTCTCCTACAGGGTTTTTCTCCTTTTCTCCGGTTATGAGAGATTTGTAGTTTATTGCATTGTAGTTGTACATAGGTACCTAACAAGGCTTTATTGTCGGGACCTATAATGCATCTCATATTGCATATTGCATTTTCTTTTTCTCCCTAAGTTACACTTAAGGGGGGGTGTTGGCATGCACGTTTTTTAACCTGCGTATTTTTAAGTCCAACTCTTCATTTATTTGTTTTTTGGTGCATTCGGCGCATTATTGATTTGGTCGGCTCCTTTCCCTTACGTCTACTGCTCCGCCGTTCATCTCTGCTTTGCATTAACTTTTGGACGGCTCCTTGTCTTTCAACCTGCTCTATTTAACTGGGCTTTTGTATTTTGTATTTCATTCATTCGAGATCAATGCAAATTATTGACTGGTTCATGTGAAGGGTTCTTTGTCTGCAGATCCAGATTCTGGATGCTCTATCACACAATCTAATTTCTAAGTGTCAAAAATTGATCTTTTGCAGCTACTTTGGTGAAGATATCTACTAATTGTTCTTTTGTGCTAATGTATTTCAATTCTATTACTTTCTTCTTTACCAAATCTTGGATAAAATGATGTTTTAAATCAAAAAAAAAATTCTTGCTATGATGGACTAGATTCTTGGCCAATTTGATAGAACTAATCTTATCACAGAAAATCATTGTAGGCTGAACTTGCATTTATCCAAATTTTTCAAGAAGTTTTCTAAGCCATAATGCTTTTGTACCTGCTAAAGTGACTACAACATATTCTTCTTCCATAGAAGAAAGGGAAACAATACTCTACTTGTTTGAGCTCCAAGTAATCAAACAAAAACCCAAAAAAAAGCAATTACCAAATGTAGACTTTTTGTCATCCAAACTACCTCCCCAATCAAAACCATTAACCAACAAGACTAAACTATTTGGAAGTGTAGTAATTAATACCAAAATCTCGAGTTCATTTCACATACCTCAAAATTCTCTTGGCCACTTTCATATGTATTTTAGATGGCTCTATCATGTACCTTGAAATAAGTGAAACTGAATAACCAATATTAGGTCTTGTATGAGTTAAAAACATTAAACTTCCAACAATTCTCCTATAAGTTATCTCATCAACTATTTCAACACCGTCATCAACACAACTCCATGAGCAATTGGAGTGGAGGTAGGTTTACAATCAACCATATCAAATTTTTTCAACATATCTCTGTCATACTTTATTTGACAAATGAAAATTTCATTCTCACTTTGATAAACCTCCATTCCTAGAAAGCATTTCATGATACCTAAAGCTTTCATCTCAAATTCATTCATCATAGCAACTTTGAATTCCTCCTTCATCTTAGAACTACTACCCATATACAACAAATCATCAACATACAAACTTACAATAAGAATATCATTACCTCCTTATTTGTAGTAAGGGGTAGGTTCACCCTTACTTCTTTAAAATCCATTCTTCTGAAAATACTCATGAATCCTATAATAGGTCATGCTTGTGGTGCTTTCTTGAGGCCGTCCAAAGCCCTCTTCAACTTGCATACTTGATTTTCTTTACCTCGCACTTCAAAATCTTTTGGTTGTTCCACATACACTTCCTCCTCTAAGTACCCATTCAAGAAGGGAATTTTCACATCCAGATGATGAATGCTCCATTTCTTTTGAGCTGCTAATGAAATCATCATTCTAATAGTCTCTTGTCCTGATACTAGTGCAAATGTATTTTCATAATCAATCCCATACCTCTCTATGAAGCCTTTAACTACCAATCTTTCCTTGTGTCTTTCAACACTCCCATCACTATTGTACTTAGTCTTATAGACCCATTTATAACCTTTTTTTTTCTTGTCATGTCGAAGCTCTATAAGCTCCCGAGTATCATGCCTATGAATATATTCTATCTATTCTTGCAATGCTTGCACCCAAACCTCATTAGTACTTGCATCTTCAAAACATGATGGTTCAAAATCAACCTTGGAAAGTAAAGCAAAATATACTCTCACCTCTAGGATTTTCTTCATGTGCTTCATTTGTACTTCTTTTATAAATGTCAATTAATCTTTGTACCTTCGTTGTAGAACTCAAACTTGAAGCTGAAAGTTTGCACTTTGAATTGACGAGGGGCTACTTGATGGACTTGTAGCTCTTGGAGCTGAAATGTTAGTGGGATACTCATGATCAATTTAATCAATAATACTATCATTCAAAACATAGTTTGACATCTTAACATGGTCTTTTTGATGAAAATAAACTCCCCTTTCATCAAAAATAATGTCTCTAGAGATAAAAATGCTATGGGTGAGAGGATTATACAACCAGTAAGCCTTACTTTGTTCACTATATCCAATGAAAATGCATGATTCAATTTTTGGATCTAACTTTTTCCTTTGTTGATCAGCTACATGAACATAAGATAAACACCCAAAAACATTGAAATGCTTGACATTAGTATTTTTAGCATATGAGGCTTCATATGGAGTCATAACATTGAGGGCACTAGTGGAACCTTGATTAAGAATATATACTATTGTAGCAACTGCATCACCCAAAAAATAATTGCTTAGTCCCTTTGTCTGTAACATGCACCTTGCCATTTCCACCACTGTATGGTTCTTCCTTTCAGCTACCCCATTTTGTTGAGCCATGTAGGCAGTGGTAAGTTGTCTTTTGATGCCATTCATATCATAAAAACTCTGAAAATATCTTGAACAAAATTCTTCTCCATGATAAATCCTTAAAGACTTTATTTTGTAATCACTTTCATTTTCCACAAGGGCTTTAAACCTCTTGAATGTATCAAATGCTTCATCTTTGATCTTAAAAAAGCAAACCCAACACTTTCATGATTAATCATCAATAAAATTAATGAAGTATGATGACTTACCCAAACTCTTTGTTTGCATAGAACCACAAATTTTGAATGGACTAACTGAAGTGGATAATGGACCCTCCAGGAATTTCCTATTGGAAATTTCTCTCTTGCATGTTTTAATTTAGCACATCCTTCACAAACTTCTTGATGTTCTTCAACCTAAGGAAAACTAGCAACAAATGATTTTGATGTTAGTATCTTCAAACTATGAAACTTCAAATGCCCATACCTGAGATGCAACAACCAACTCCTGTCCTCATTTGCCATATTAGCAAGATTGATGCTATGTTCTACAAACTTTAATGGGAACATCCTATTCTTTGACATAGGCACAATTGTAACCACCCTATTGCCTTGACTCTTATCATAAATTGTGCATTTCTGATTTTCAAACACCACCTTATAAATTTTCTCACACAATTGTCCAACACTCAGTAGATTATGCTTCAATTTTTGATTGTAATAAATATCCTTAACACTTTTCATACCTTCTATAGTGGGGACTTCCATAGCTCCTTTTGTGGCAACCTCCAACATTTTCTCATCACCAAGCTTGATAGTGGATTTTAAACTTTCATCTATTATAGAAAAAAGCTTCTTATTTCCTGACATGTGGTTAGAACGTCCTAAATCTAAATAACAAACATCTTTAGAAACATTTTCAACTTTTTCATAAGATATAAATAAATTATTTGAAAGAGCTTCATCACCATCTTGAGCATAATGAACACTTTTATCATTATTACCTTCTTTGAGTCTGCAATCTCTTTCAAAGTGGCCATACCTGTTACAATGGTAACATTGAATATTTCTATTATCAAATCTTCCTAGCTGCCTCTTCCTCTTGAATCACCTCTTCCTCTTGAACCACCTCTTCCTTTATGTCCTCTTGATGAATTCTGATTTTGATCTCTTCCTTGGCCTTGGTTGCTTGTGGTGCTACTATTTGCATCTTCTTTCTTTGTAATTTGCAATTTGGAGGAAAATGCTTTCTCATCACTCTGCCCAAATGAATCTCTCAATATATCTTCATGAGAGATTAGATATCCAAATAGTTGATCAAATTGAAGGGTAGACAAATCCTTCATTTCTTCAATGATGATAGTAACATAGTTCCATTTTGATGTTAGAGATCTCTAAACCTTCTTAATTACAACCTCATTTCTTATTGTTTCTTCTAGAGTAACCATTTTATTAACCACATCATTGAATCTCACACAATAATCACTTACTTTATCATATTCTTGCATTTTCAAATTTTCAAAATCTCTTTTTAAAGTCTACAACTTAACTACTTTTACCTGATCACTTCCTTGGTAAGCTTCCTTTAAAATATTCTAGGCATGTTTTGTTGTCATTGCACCTACAATCTTTGAAAATAAGCTCTTATAAAGAACTATTTGAATATGAAACAAGGGTTGAGAGTTCTTCTTCTTAGCCTCCTTGGTTTGAGAACTGATTTTTCTCTTCATCTCCATTGGATCTCATCATTTTAGCTTTTGAGCAAGGATTAGGAAAGGGTCATTGACACATTTGACACCAATCTACTACGGAATAGGTACTTGTTATTGTTTTCATGATGCTTTTAGTTTTCTCTTGTCATTTGTTGCATTTTGAAGCATTCACATGGTATTTCATAGGAGTATTCTTGAGGAATTTGTAGGTACTAACCCATGCTTGAAGTTTAGTGTTTGCATATTTTAATGGATGCTCTACATTATGGGGCTAGAAGGAGGGCAGCACCCTCAAAATGATGAATAGAGTCTCTGATTCTATGTTTATAGACTTTAAAGACATATGCTTTTATGTTTAAATACTAGACTGTTGTTTAAACGTGAAATTTATTGTCTCTTTTATTTCCAAATTCTAAAGGTGTCAATGTAGATCACTTGCCCATATCTATAGACTACATGCATGATTTTATCTATGGAAACATATTATTTCTTTTTTTCTTATATTAATAGCACATGGTGATAACATATTCGAGTTGTTTGAAGCTAGAATTTTGACCTGGCAGCCGTGAGTCTATTTTGTTTTTGAAATATGTGGCCATCTCAAAATATCTTTTTCGTAGTTATTAGATTTCTCTTACAACATGTTCTCTTGTGGAGACATCTTTTCTACATATTGGTGCGCATTATGTTGGTACTATATGCTTGTGTTTTTATTATGCTCCATCATAGGCGACTTGTAGACAATCTGCTATTCTTCATTCTTTGACATTTGTTGTAACAAAGGCGCATATTTACCTATTGCATTAGCTTGAAGATTCTATTGAGTAACCTAGGGCGTGTTCTCTTATTTTTCTTTTTAAACTGCCATCAGAATCTCTGCCAAATTTAACTTTGAACCTGCCAAGTGCATCTTAAGTCTTGATAGGATCTGTCCTTTCTATAGAAGAAAGATTCACTTTTTTTTGAAATATATGAATGAAAGCACGTCCTTTCATTATTGATTGTTGTTGGAATTCGATGATAAATACTACCAACTCACCTATTGATTTTAGCCTCTTAGTATTCTTTCAATCATATTAAATTGAAAAAACTATTCCTCCTGCCCGTATCTCACTATCACATATGTTGCGCAGTGGTCTCTTGTAAGTCCGCAGTGGTATCTTGGGTGAATGCGTGTCTTGTGCCTTTTACATTTGAGGTGTTTAGACAGCTTTGTGATAGATATATCCATTTATGAGATGTCTTGTCTTTAAACATTTTTTGAACCTCATGACAAATCAACCTGTTATCACCTTTTCATTTTAATTTAAAGCTACAGCCAGTACAAGAAAGAAGGTGATTTATCAGGAGGCGATCTATCCTCATTCTCTTTAGCTTCCGAAGAGAAATTTTTGTTTGAATCTGATTTCTATGATTAATGATCCCTGCACACGTTTCACCCACCAAAAGCAAAAAAATTGAAAATCTCTTCAAAATACTTTGGGCGCAGTTATTGTTTTTGTTGTTTTGCTTGCTAGTTGTATTTTGTTTCATTGTATGCTTGTAATGGAAAGTTGTGAGGGGCGCATCAAATAAATACATCAAATGAAGTTATGATGGGCACAACAAATAAATACATCAAATGAAGTTATGAGGGGCGTAGCCAATAAATCCATGTTAGTCCCTGTTTGTCTAGCATATTTAATATGATTTCTATCACTAACCAGTGTTTGTGCAGGAATCATTTAATGTTGATTGGATGCGTCCATGTCAAACTTGCGAAATAGTTAGTATTCATTTTAGTCGCTACTCATTCGGGCTGAATCATCTGAAGGACCCAATTTTGCGCCCGTCCAAAGCTGCATGAAAGAAAGCTATGAACCTAACTCCACCCCTATTCGGGCCGATACTTCTTTTGCTGTCCCTAAAAAAAAGAACATTATCTGAGAAACAATAAACTCCATATATCAGTCTGATAAAAAACATAAACCGGAAAAAATAGAATCGACATGCCATATGCTTGGAATATTTCTCACAAAAGGTTGTTCGATACTGTGGCGTCCACATTGAATGCCACCAGTTTCACATGGCATGCTTGTGGAGATGAACCTGTTGTGTGTAATGTTGGTGAAGGATAAATATTTCAGAGATATGGTAAGTGGGAGGAATTGGATATTTTGTAGCTGGATGGAACTCTTTGGCAAATGGGTTGATGTCCACAGTGGTAAAGAGATGGCGCACCCTCATATCTGATACAGAGTTTGTTCATACCTATTAAAAGAATTGTCATCAAGAATCGATTTTTGTTTACATTACCAATCACCAGTGCTACGATTAGGGGACTGTTTTCAATTTTGCTCTCACAATCTCCAAATCGTAGAACTCGTGATTCGTCAATGTAAACAAAAACTGATTCTGGGTGACAATTCTTGTAATGGGTATAACAAACTCTAGATCAGATATGAGTGTGTGTCATTCTTTACCAATCTGGACATCTTAAACGAACATGTTAGAAGTAAGTCAGTAACAGGTGAAAGGAAACCCTCAAAGAATCAAAAGTAAGAAGCTTTTATGGGAATTGACAGTCCAGGGGGGTTCTATTTATATCAGGCTGCGGTGCAAATGAACGAATTAAAACCCTTCATAATTCTCCAGGCCTTGTTCGGTGGGAAGCTTCTTCCAGCGAGGAAACCGTTTTCCCATTTTATTCTATATCAGGCTGCCGTGCAAACGAACCAATTAAAACTTTCATACTTCCCCAGGCCTTATTTGGTGGGGAAGCTTCTTCTAGCCAGGAAACCGTTTCCCCATTATATTTTATTTTTTTACTTTTGAATTTAATGGAGGCAATAGTTGGACTGCTTATCTCCAGAAAGAAAATTTGGAGTCCCTATTATCGAGAAGCTGTTGTCGAATAAGAGTTATTTATGTGGGGAAGTTATTTGACAAATAAGAGTTATTTACAGGGGAAGCTTTTCACTAATAAAGAGTTTAAAAGAATCTGTTAGGACGAAATTAGCTGTTCATATTGACAAATAATGATAATTACAATTAATAAATATTTTTAATCAACATTTAAATGTATTTATTAATTAAATTTGAAAATTTATAAATTTATTTGAAGTGATAGAGTTATATTCTTAAGTTAATGATCTATTAAATGATACTAAGAAATTATCATTGTTAATATCAATATGTATAATATTTTTTATAGTTTAGAACATCAAAAAGATATTATTTTTAAAAGGTTGTATAACTATTGAGGGTGGTAGTATGTTCTTTGTTTATGCATTAAATTGTAAGAAAGTTTGGTAATATGTGATAAAAACGTTGGAGAAGCACACTTGTATAGATGAGAAAGTAAAATTAGGTAGTTCATAGAATGCTAAATGCAATTTGTGTAGAATGCCAAAAAAATAAGGGTTCTTGAAGACCAAAGATAGACATAAATGGTATGCTGTAAGTTCTATGTTCCCAAATATGTCAATAATTTTGGAAAAAAAGAGCAAGATAACACTTAAAACAATCTATGAAATATATAAAACTACTATGATCCAGAAACATTTTGGCAACAATACTAAGGTATGAACTATTAGATTGTTTATACATCTTGAAAGTATTCTAGGGATTGAAAAGAATGCAATATTCTATGATTCATCATCTCTTATCCTATTTCTGATGAAAAACATGGAATTTGATCTAAGACACTAATACAAGAATCGTGTAACTTGCCAAAATCATTATGACACTTTCATGGACTATTGAAATGTATTCTCTTTAATAGTAAGATCATTATTGCTTTGATTTTTTGGTTTCCTGTATAGACCCAATATGAGACATACAAAACCAAATATCTATGGTACTACACAAAAACCAATTAAAGCATATAGCTCCAATGTTTTGTGAAGATCACTAAAATATAGGGTGAATTTCTATTGCTAAGAAGTAGGATGGATGCATGGCTTCCTTAAAGGTGAAAAAACTAAAGCAAGCATAAGTCTTGCACCCAGAGGTTATGAGATAACAGTGGAAAGAGAAAAGAAAATAACTTAGGAAAAACCATAACATGTAAAATAGAGCACACACAGAAATATATATTTTTGTAGACTCAAAATGTTGTCTCTTTATTCATTCTAAAATGAAATAGAGTGATTCAAATACGTTGAATGTTGTTTCAAAACATGACCCAAAAAAGAAAAACAAAACATGAATATGAAATGCATTATTCCAACTAGTGAAGACTAATAGAAAAATAGAGAAATTAAAGATGAGGAGGTGGTAGTAAACTAAAAAAAGATGTAACACATTCTATAGTCACTGCATCAATTATCAACATACTCCCCCTTGATGCAAAGAGGGCCCACAATCTGATTTCTAAGTCTCAAAAATTGATCTTTTGCAACTCCTTTGGTGAAGATATCTACTAATTGTTCTTTTGTGCTAATGTATTTCAATTCTATTGCCTTCTTCTTTACCAAATCGTTGATAAAATGATGTTTTAAATCAAAAAAAATTGTCTTGCTATGATGGACTGGATTCTTGGTCAATTTGATAGAACTAATCTTATCACAGAAAATAATTGTAGGCTGAACTTGCATTATCCAATTTTTTCAAGAAGTTTTCTAAGCCATAATGCTTTTGTACCTGCTAAAGTGACTACAACATATTCTACTTCCATAGAAGAAAGGGAAACAATACTCTACTTGTTTGAGCTCCACGTAATCAAACAAAAACCCAAAGAAAAGCAATTACCAAATGTAGACTTTTGGTCATCCAAACTACCTCCCCAATCAGATCCATTAACCAACAAGACTAAACTTTTTGGAAGTGTAGTAATTAATACCAAAATCTTGAGTTCCTTTCGCATACCTCAAAATTCTCTTGGCCACTTTCATATGTATTTTAGATGGCTCTATCATGTACCTTGAAATAAGTGAAACTGAATAACCAATATTAGGTCTTGTATGAGTTAAAAACATTATACTTCCAACAATTCTCCTATAAGTTATCTCATCAACTATTTCAACACCGTCATCAACACAACTCCATGAGCAATTGGAGTGGATGTAGGTTTACAATCAACCATATCAAATTTTTTCAGCATATCTCTGTCATACTTTATTTGACAAATGAAAATTTCATTCTCACTTTGATAAACCTCCATTCCTAGAAAGCATTTCATGATACCTAAAGCTTTCATCTCAAATTCATTCATCATAGCAACTTTGAATTCCTCCTTCATCTTAGAACTACTACCCATATACAACAAATCATCAACATACAAACTTACAATAAGAATATCATTACCTCCTTATTTGTAGTAAGGGGTAGGTTCACCCTTACTTCTTTAAAATCCATTCTTCTGAAAATACTCATGAATCCTATAATAGGTCATGCTTGTGGTGCTTTCTTGAAGCCGTCCAAAGCCCTCTTCAACTTGCATACTTGATTTTCTTTACCTTGCACTTCAAAATCTTTTGGTTGTTCCACATACACTTCCTCCTCTAAGTACCCATTCAAGAAGGGAATTTTCACATCTAGATGATGAATGCTCCATTTCTTTTGAGCTACTAATGAAATCATCATTCTAATAGTCTCTTATCCTGATACTAGTGCAAATGTATTTTCATAATCAATCCCATACCTCTCTATGAAGCCTTTAACTACCAATCTTTCCTTGTGTCTTTCAACACTCCCATCACTATTGTACTTAGTCTTATAGACCCATTTATAACAATTTTTTTTTCTTGTCATGTCGAAGCTCTATAAGCTCCTAAGTATCATGCCTATGAATAGATTCTCTCTATTCTTGCATTGCTTGCACCCAAACCTCATTAGTACTTTCATCTTCAAAACATGATGGTTCAAAATCCACCTTGGAAAGTAAAGCAAAATATACTCTCACCTCTAGGATTTTATTCATGTGCTTCATTTGTACTTCTTTTATAAATGTCAATTAATCTTCGTACCTTCATTGTACAACTCAAACTTGAAGTTGGAAGTTTGCACTTCGAATTGACGAGGGGCTACTTGATGGACTTGTAGCTCTTGGAGCTGAATGTTAGTGGGATACTCATGATCGATTTAATCAATAATACTATCATTCAAACATAGTTTGACATCTTAACATGGTCTTTTTGATGAAAATAAACTCCCCTTTCATCAAAAATAATGTCTCTAGAGATAAAAATGCTATGGGTGAGAGGATTATACAACCAGTAAGCCTTACTTTGTTCACTATATCTAATGAAAATGTATGATTCACTTTTTGGATATAATTTTTTCCTTTGTTGACCAGCTACATGAACATAAGATAAACACCCAAAAACTTTGAAATGCTTGACATTAGTATTTTTAGCATATGAGGCTTCATAGAGAGTTATCACATTGAGGGCACTAGTGGGACCTTGATTAAGAATATATGCTGTTGTAGCAACTGCATCACCCCAGAAATAATTGCTTAGTCCCTTTGTCTGCAACATGCACCTTGCCATTTCCACCACTGTATGGTTCTTCCTTTCAGCTACCCCATTTTGTTGAGGCATGTAGGCAGTGGTAAGTTGTCTTTTGATGCCATTCATATCATAAAAACTCTGAAAATATCTTGAACAAAAATTCTTCTCCATGATCAATCCTTAAAGAATTTATTTTGTAATCACTTTCATTTTCCACAAGGGCTTTAAACCTCTTGAATGTATCAAATTCTTCATCTTTGATCTTAAAAAAGAAAACCAAGCACTGTCATGAGTAATCATCAATAAAATTAATGAAGTATAATGACTTACCCAAACTCTTTGTTTGCATAGAACTACAAATTTTGAATGGACTAACTGAAGTGGATAATGGGCCCTCCATGCATTGCCTACTAGAAATTTCTCTCTTGCATGTTTTACTTTAGCACATCCTTCACAAACTTCTTTTTTTCTTCAACCTTAGGAAAACTAGCAGCAAATGATTTTGATGTTAGTATTTTCAAACTATGAAAATTCAAATGCCCATACCTGAGATGCAACAACCAACTCTTGTCCTCATATGCCATATTAGCAAGATTGATGCTATGTTCTACAAACTTTAATGGGAACATCCTATTCTTTGACATAGGCACAATTGTAACCACCCTATTTCCTTGACTCTTATCATAAATTGTGTTTTCCTGATTTTCAAACACCACCTTATAAATTTTCTCACACAATTGTCCAACACTCAGTAGATTATGCTTCAATTTTGGATTGTAATGAATATCCTTAACACTTTTCATACCTTCTATAGTGGGGACTTCCATAGCTCCTTTTGCAGCAACCTCCAACATTTTGTCATCACCAAGCTTGATAGTGGATTTGAAACTTTCATCCATTATAAAAAAAGCTTCTTATTTCCTGACATGTGGTTAGAAGGTCCTGAATCTAAATACCAAACATCTTTAGAAACATTTTCAGCTTTTTCATAAGATATAAATATATTATTTGAAAGAGCTTCATCACCATCTTGAGCATAATGAACACTTTTATCATTATTACCTTCTTTGAGTCTCCAATCTCTTTCAAAGTGGCCATACCTATTACAATGGTAACATTGAATATTTCTCTTATCAAATCTTCCTAGCTGCCTCTTCCTCTTGAATCACCTCTTCCTCTTGAACCGCCTCATCCTTTATCTCCTCTTGATGAATTATGATTCTGATCTCTTCCTTGGCCTTGGTTGCTTTTGGTGCTACTATTTGCATCTTCTTTCTTTGTAATTTGCAATTTGGAGGAAAATGCTTTGTCATCACTCTGCCCAAATGAATCTCTCAATATATCTTCATGAGATATTAGATATCCAAATAGTTGATCAAAATGAAGGGTAGATAAATCCTTCATTTCTTCAATGATGATAGTAACATAGTTCCATTTTGATGTTAGAGATCTCTAAACCTTCTTAATTGCAACCTCATTTCTTATTGTTTCTCCTAGAGTAATCATTTTATTAACCACATCATTGAATCTCTCACAATAATCACTTACTTTATCATATTCTTGCATTTTCTAAATTTTGAAATCTCTTTTTAAGTCTACAACTTAACTACTTTTACCTGATCACTTCCTTGGTAAGCTTCCTTTAAAATATTCTGGGCATGTTTTGTTGTCATTTCACCTACAATCTTTGCAAATAAGCTCTTATAAAGAACTATTTGAATATGAAACAAGGGTTGAGAGTTCTTCTTAGCCTCCTTGGTTTGAGAACTGATTTTTCTCTTCATCTCCATTGGATCTCATCATTTTAGCTTTTGAGCAAGGATTGGGAAAGGGTCATTGACACATTTGACACCAATCTACTACAGAATAGGTAGTTGTTATTTCTTTCATGATGCTTTTAGTTTTCTCTTGTCATTTGTTGCATTTTGAAGCATTCACAAGGTATTTCATAGGAGTATTCTTGAGCAATTTGTAGGTACTAACCCATGCTTGAAGTTTAGTGTTTGCATATTTTAATGGATGCTCTACATTATGGCGCTAGAAGGAGGGCAGCACCCTCAAAATGATGAATAGAGTCTCTGATTCTATGTTTATAGACTTTAAAGACATATTCTTTTATGTTTAAATACTAGATTGTTGTTTAAACATGAAATTTATTATAGCTTTTATTTCCAAATTCTAAAGGTGTCAATGTAGATTACTTGCCCATATCTGTAGACTGCATGCATGATTTTATCTATGGAAACATATTATTTCTTTTTTACTTATATTAATAGCACATGGTGATAACATATTTGAGTTGTTTGAAGCTAGAAATTTGACCTGGCAGCCGTGAGTCTATTTTGTTTTTGAAATATGTGGCCATATCAAAAGATCTTTTTCGTAGTTATTAGATTTCTCTTACAACATGTTCTCTTGTGGAGACATCTTTTCCACATATTGGCTCGCATTATGCTGGTACTATATGCTTGTGTTTTTATTATGCTCCATCATAGGTGACTTGTAGACAATCTACTATTCTTCATTCTCTGACATTTGTTGTAACAAAGGTGCATATTTACCTATTGCATTAGCTTGAAGATTCTATTGAGTAACCTGGGGTGTGTTCTCTTATTTTTCTTTTTAAACTTCCACCAAAATCTCTGCCAAATTTAACTTTGAACCTGCCAAGTGCATCTTAAGTCATGATAAGATCTGTCCTTTCTATAGAAGAAAGATTCACTTTTTTTTGAAAAATATGAATGAAAGCACATCCTTTCATTATGGTTGTTGCTGGAATTCGATGATAAATACTACCAACTCACCTGTTGATTTTAGCCTCTCAGTATTCTTTCAATCATATTAAATTGAAAAAACTATTCCTCCTGCCCGTATCTCACTATCACATATGTTGCATAGTGGTCTCTTGTAAGTCCGCAGTGGTATCTTGGGTGAATGTGTGTCTTGTGCCTTTTACATTTGAGGTGTTTACACAACTTTGTGTTAGATATATCCATTTATGAGATGTCTTGTCTTTAAACATGTTTTGAACCTCATGACAAATTGCGTTGTTATCACCTTTTCATTTTAATTTCAAGCTACAACCAGTACAAGAAAGAAGGTGATTTATCAGGAGGTGATCTATCCTCATTCTCTTTAGCTTCCGAAGATAATTTTTTTTTTGAATCTGATTTCTATGATTAATGATCCCTGCACACGTTTCACCCACCAAAAGCAAAAAAATTGAAAATCTCTTCAAAATACTTTGGGCACAGTTATTGTTTGTGTTGCTTTGCTTGCCAGTTGTATTTTGTTTCATTGTATGCTTGTAATGGAAAGTTGTGAGGGGCACATCAAATAAATACATCAAATGAAGTTATGATGGGCACAACAAATAAATACATCAAATGAAGTTATGAGGTGCGTAGCAAATAAATCCATGTTAGTTCTTGTTTGTCTAGCATATTTAATATGATTTCTATCACTAACCAGTGTTTTTGCAGAATCATTTAATGTTGATTGGATGCGTCCATGTCAAACTTGCGAAATAGTTAGTATTCATTTTAGTCACTACTCATTAACTTCAGGAAAATGCATCAAGGTTTAGTGCCTAGTTATTTTGGTGATTAAGTTACATTTGATGATTTGGCCACTGGCTGTTGCACTGGTTTGTATTATCTATTTATTCTTTTTGTCCCAATCTACCACGTCTTTCCTATAGAAAGCAATGGAGATTTGTCTTTACACCTGCCACTTGTAGTTTCTTTGGAAACTCCCCAACCGACATCACCAAGCATCTTTACACTTACTAGATGCATTTGCTTTAAGAGTCAAAATCCTTTTTATAGGGTAGTCACATTTGATCTTTTGGTAATATATGGAAATAGTGAATGATTCTTGGTAATTAATATGGTTGAGTACATTTTCTTACACTATGTCATTATATTCATTGAGTCTATAGTAAATACCATAGTTTATATTTATCAAATCATTGTGATTATCATGCTAGTAAACATTTGAAATTGATGATGATACTTTTAGAAAGGTTTGTTCTTTGAAGTAGATTCATTTTTAGCTTTGTATTATAAATCATGTTCATCATTATGACCTTAGCTAAAATTCAAAATTTGTGATGATTCTTTTAAAGTACACATTGTTGTGCATGTTTTGCACACACGCCCCACCGTAGGCAGGGACCCCCTTTTTTTTTGCTCCCGACAGGCTGCTTTGCTCCTGTCTTGTTTTGTGTGCCCCATTTCCAAGCCCAAATTGGTCATGTGCCATCAAGCAATCAAATTCCCCTACCCAAATTCACCTACTTGGGGTATTCAAATCTGTGGAGAAATAAAGTCCCCCATCCCCTTTCTGCCTTTTGTCTTGCTTTGGCTGTTTCGAAAACATCTGTAGACCCCTGTTGGTCCAGTTTCCACATTTTTGGCTTTGGGGACAACTTTTTGATGGATTTGGGATATGATTGGGGTGCTTCAATGAACTACCAAGGTTTCGTCAAAGTTTGGTTAAGTTTTGATGGTTTCAGAACTTTCCCTGTGGAATTCCCTTCCTCCTTGGTTGTTTGGAAACATCTGTGGACACCCGTTGCTCCCGTTTCCTCATTTTTGACTTTGGGGTCACACTTTTTTGGATATGGGATGTGTTTGATGTGCTTAAATGAACTGCCAAGGTTTCATCATCGTTCCATTAAGTTTCAATGGTTTTGGAACTTTGCCTCCAAAATTCCCTTCCTCCTTCGCTGTTTTGAAACATCCGTGGACCCCGGTTGCTCCCGTTTATGCATTTTTGACTTTGGGAGCAACCTTTTTTGTATCTAGGATGTGTTTGATGTGTTTAAATGAATTGCCAAGTGGGTTCACAAGGCGCAAAGAGCCAGAGCTTTTGAGTTTTCGTCTCTTTCGCGAACATCCACGATCGCTTTCCTTCCTCGGCTGCTGCATTGCCCTTCGGTTGCTTTCTGGTTCCGCCCATTGCCATGAATATCCAATACCAGTTTCTCTTCCTGGCCCCCGGAGTTCGCTTTTAGGCTACTTCGACTTCATTTCTCCATATTGCGCGAACCTCTCCGCCATTGCCCTTCCTGGTTTCGAGTTCGTCTTCGTGGTCGCCGCTTCCATCGCTGGCGGAACTTCATGGTCGCCTCTTTCCTGACTTTTGAAGCCCGTTCCTCCGTATATTTCTCTCGAAATTCCGCTTTCCATCGCCATGAACATCCGATAGTCGTCCATCCTGTACTCTTTCGAGCCGCCCTCTGTTGTTCCACCGGTCCGCCGCTTATTTCGAACATTCACCTACGCTTCCTTTCCTCAGCTTCAGCTCGCCCCTCTGTTTGCCCCACTTCGCCAAGCGAATATCCGACCATACCGTCTCGGTTTCGAGCTCTGGCCTGTAATAAGCTGTTCTCATTGCTGTTAAGTGAACATCCGACGGCCGCCTCTTCCGGCCGAGTTCGCCCTCCACAGGTCGCTTTCTGAGTCCATCCTCCTATTTTGAACACCGTGAGCCCGCTCTTCCGGCTTTGTTTTGAACATCCGAGTTTCGCTCTTCCTAGTTGCTTTTGAACATCCTGAGTCTTTACGCATCTTCATTGCTTTTGGCTTCTCGTCCATTGCCCGCCTTTTTGGCTTCATTGCCTTTTCGCTCTCTAGCACTCGCACCCTTGAAGCACACATTAATGTTTATGGCCCAAATGAGCTCCAAATATGAATATTAAGATATTTTGATGATGCATGGATAGATCTAACAGGGAATTTGTAGGTTTGTCTAACATTTTCCTTAACTCATGTATAAATGCACTTATGACACTTCATGTTTGTAGGAGTCAAGAAGCCTTCCGTAGGTCTATCGAAGAGGCCCATTGAGGGCGTTGTCCTACCTTTTTCCAAATGATGATGATTTCTAAGGAGCTTTCTACCCGAATCAAGGGCCACCAATTCATTAATGCCAATCGTCGACAAACTCATTAATGTGAAGAACACCGCAACCACATCAAGCAAAAGACAACTTTCTCCTCGCGTCATACAAGGAAAGCGCAAACACAAAATTGTTACAAGAATTGCCACTAGATGACAAAACAAGAAAAGACAAGAATGTATTTTAATTGTTGAATATTATGGGTGGTGAACCCCTAATGTAATTGAATCGGGCCACCAATACAAATCGATCCTAGCCATCTCATTTGGGATTTGAAAACTATAAATAGGGCTTGCCCTCATTTGTAAGAGTTGAGAATTGATGTAAAGACATTCTACAACAATAGAAAGCAACATTGCATGATTTATGGGTGTTCCTTTTGAGTTTGCTCTTTATGTATGCATGGTTCACCTTCCATGTTAGTTTTAGTGTTAGTTTCTTGAATGAGAGTGGTGATGGTGTTTGTTGTTTTAGTATTTGATGGATTTCCAGCTCATGCTTTTTGCGGTTCATTGATGATGAGTCACTTTGCAAAGCTAGTCTGAGCTCATTACTTCATTGTTGCAACTTAGTTCAATTACATGTGCATGATGTGCATGTGCAATCTGAAAATCAGCAGTCCTTAGAAGATTGCACTAGTTTTGTGTAGCTGTGGGTTTCTCTTGGTCAAGCAAAACTCAGTTTAGGAAGCCTGTCTACTTTAGCAGCCACCATTGTTACTGTTCATTCATAGCTTACGATTAGAATAGCTTTCTTAACCCTTCTCCTTTTGTTGTTTCTTTTAATCCTTGGTTAGAGTAGGACCCAAAGCATCACCATGAAACCAAATTAGATAAAATTGATGAGTTTTAGCTTGCTGTTTTGAGTGGACAGCCACTGTTCATTCACTTCCAGCACTTTGAAACTGCATTTGCAAACCCAACTTCCATGCTTTGTAACTCATCTGTAAGTCTGCCTTGTGATTCCAGTAAATCACATCAAACTACTGAGGTATATAAGCACTGTCATGACCTGACATCCGAGAGACCTTGGGATAGTGTTCTGCAATTCAATTATGGAAGATTGTCTTTCAAGAGAAGTAGTGCACCTATGCACTACCTATGTTGAAAAGTGCATAAAAAACACATCAACAGAACTGGCGCTAGAGGGAGGGCTGACACGTTGGGAATAAAAAGTTGAAGGTTGGAAGTGATTCATT
The DNA here is from genome assembly GCA_007258455.2 of Sequoia sempervirens. Taxonomy (NCBI): domain Eukaryota; kingdom Viridiplantae; phylum Streptophyta; class Pinopsida; order Cupressales; family Cupressaceae; genus Sequoia; species Sequoia sempervirens. Next base: position 34,717 of record VDFB02287966.1, on the reverse strand, counting down.
TTATGCCATCCTCCTCCTAACACCATCAATAGAACTGGCACTAGAAGGAGGGCATGACATGTTGAGGCTATGGAGCTAAAAGTTGGAAGTTGAGAAAGGAACATTCAAGAAGAAGTCTGAGATAGGAGATCTCTTTCAATATTCAAAAATCAAAAATTTTTGAAGGCAAACAAGAGCTGAGTCGAAATGGAGCAGCATTTGCAAATCAACATCACTCAGTTACATGCACATTTGAATAAGAGATTGAAGAAGCCATTGCAGCAATTTGCGTTGGCAGATAAATGTCAGATCCATTGCACTTGCAGGCATAGTGAATTGGGGTGTCTGACATTTTTGGACAGAATTGAGAAGGTCTTGTAGGGAGAAATTCCCTTTTGGGAAATATATCAGCCTTTAGCCCTTGCGGACCCAGAGGAAGAATTGACAGCCATGGCAGCCAAGGCATTCTAGGAGCTGATCTAGGAACATTTGAGCAGCAAGGATGGACCAAGATTAGAGGAGATATTAATGTCTTGTTGGTGCAGATTTCACAATGCACCCCATTCTGAATTCACTTGCTCGTCATGCACAAAAATCATCACTCAAGCTAGGGGTTGTTCAAACAAGTTGGAGCAGCCAACTCTCAATGAGGAGAAGTTATGCAGTGAGGCAGAAGAGTTGTCAACATCTAGAGGACAGCAAAATAAAAATGAACCAAGAAATTTGACATAAGTTGGTGTTGGGACAGTAGACATGGAAAATGAAAACCAAGAGGGAGGAGTTGAAAGTCTTGGGACAGCAACGTGCATTAATGAAAATCTGATTATAACCAGTTTAGAAGACTTTCCCTCCATTGAAGAAGATCAATCCTCCACTCAAGAAGAGGGATTGGTAGTTGGAGATGAATCAAACAAGTTTGCAGTAGTTTGTGCTGGGCAACAAATGAAAATGCTGAAAATCAAGGAGAAGAGGAGGCTGAAAGCCTTGGGGCAGTATAAGGAGATGATCAAAGCATGAGCAAAATCTAGTCGGAAGACCTCTCCTTCATAAATGGCAGTGATCGAGAATCTAAAAATGTAGATTTGGGGGAGTGGGAACAACCACTCGCTATAGCTGTCTACCATCATGCTTCTTTTTCAAGTGATGACGAGGACCTGATCATGGATAGATATGACCAACTAGTCTCCAGACTAGCGAGGGATTGGACTGAGTTGAAATACCAAGTAGATTTGGAGATATTGCTGCTCCCAAATTGGTGTCGACTCCATGATTCATCGCACTCTGAATTTGTATGTGAGCTATGCAAAGAGGCCATCGAACAAGTTAGAGGACAAGTGGGGCAGCCAAGTACCCGATCTCCTCTACTTGCTGCCCATATTGATGTAGAAGACCAAGAGCCAGAGCCAAGCGACAACGCGGCTAAAGGTGGACATCAAGAGGATGTTGGGGCAGCAATAGAAGGACAACAATACAGTCTCAGACTTCCGAGTGATGAAGTAGATCAAGCGGGAATGCTGTCCACCAGTCACCAGGAAGTTCTTCCTCTTGAAGAGCAGTTGCGTACCATGGATGATGGACCTTTTGGTGAGTCTTTGGAGGGAAATTATGCAGTAGACTTTGGTCCCCTTGATGAGGTTCCATCAATTAATGACTTATTTCCATTGGGAGTTGCACTACAGAGGTATGCTCATGTTGAGGAAGAGCACATCCCAGAAGACGGTAGTGATGAATACATACTTCTTAAGCCCTTGAACAATGATGCACTAGAGTTTACAGATTGGCAGAGGAGCTCCTTCTCCATTTATAGCGATAGTGACCAAGAGGAAACAAGTGGGCGCCATGAGGAGATACATGAACAACAAAAGGAAGAAGATAAAGGTGGAGGTGTTTCGATGGCTGCCAACAAATAAGACGAGCTTGGTCAACCGCAGGCTACAACTGAGGGTCCTTCCGCCTCAATCCTTGCAGATTTTTCTTCACAACCAGAGAGCTGTAATGAGATAGATTCATGCATGTCATCATCCCATGACATTGAACATCACAAAAATTAGGTAAACACTTGGGAAAGGAGATGGGACAGTATGCCACTCCTTGAAGATAGCAATCAAGAGGTTCTAGCAACGGAAACCCAGGCAGATGAGGTGTTCCTCCTTCAAGAACAACCAATTGGGATTGTGGATCTTGCTCACAGCTCGGAAGAGCTATTTGCTGCCCTGTCCTCCCAGCCTTATGCAAGCTTAAGGTCCACAGTGCTGTACCCTCCACCACGCTTGCCCGAGGCTGCCAATGCAACAATCAAGGATGTTGTGCTTGCTCTCCACTGTCCAACGCTACCACCTCCGCGTGACGACATCCAAGTTTTATCCTTCCTTGCCCCTATTATTTCTCATAATTGCATTTATTATTTTGATTATGGGAATGAGGGAAAACAAACATGTTTATGGATTAACCATGGGTTCAACGAGCTTCCTCAATTGCTGATTTTTTATGATGACATGGTTGAACTTAAGTGCTGCAATGTTGAATTTCTTTTTTCAGAATATAAAGACAAGTTTGCATGGTTAAGAACGATAATGATTGTCTGTTTGCTTGTGCATGCTTTCCAAAATCCAATGAGTGTTAATGTCAACTCGCCTTGCCTGAACATAATGCTTTGTAAATATCTTTGTACATAGCTCGTTTTTGAGTAGTATAGGTTTCCTATAAATACTCTGCTTTCCTGCTTTCCTTAGGTTAGTTGGTTTGTGTAGGTTGCTTGCTTCGTTTGCTTTTTGTTTTCTTTTGCTTTGTTGTTGCTTTGCTCGGGGTCCGTCTACTCTTAGCTGGGCACATCTGTGCGCACAACAGCCATAATTATTGCCTGGGGTTGTTTTACGTATTTCTTTGTCAAACTCTAATCAATTTTTCAGAGTGGATGGTGAGGATCTTCTGTTAGTGTCAAGTCATCTGGGTGTTTGATTCAAAGAGAATTGATCTATATAGGATCTAGACTAGATTGCAGTTTAAATGCTTAACTTTTACAATGCTTTACAATGTGTATTTCAAGTTAATTAAAATGAAATTAACTTAAGGAAATAACATAAAGAACGTAATAAAGGTGATTATAACAGAATTGAAAGAAATGAGAGACAGAAAGAGAGAAGAAGAGAAGTGCAAACAGTGTTTGATTTCGGAGTTCGTCACAAATGTGACTACGTCTCCGGGTCCACTTCAATAGAGTGTGACCGATCCGATTAATCTCCAAATCAATTACAAAAGCACCACCATTCTTCAAGCAATTCGGCAGCGTAACGACGCTCTGATATGCAAGAATGATCTGAAAGAATTCTCCAACAAGACCTCTCTTTGACGCCTCGGCATTAGGACTTCATCACCTGAAAAAAAAAACTTGATTTCTTACCCTCACCTCAAGCCCCTTTTTATACAAAGAATTTGCTCAATTTGGCTCTCAACCAATTGATTTGCAAATATTCACCTTATCTCTCCAAATACATAAGAATCTACAAAAATCTCCCAAATCCCCCATTTATACATAACAAATATTTAATAATCTCCTTTTAATCAATTTTATGCCCTTTTGCTGTTTCATTCTCGGGCTTATGTTGTTATGATGGTTTGGATTTAATCCTTAAAAAGGATTATAGTTTGGTTTATTTTTGTATTTGGGAGTTTGTTTTAATTTTATAAGGTATTCGGTTAACAAACATACATCAAAATGCACCGGCCTCATACATATATTTAGAAGGTCCGCGTGGTGCAATGGTGGATATATGTTTTGGTAGGCGGCCGGTTCGGGGTTCCAACCCCCGGCCGTCCATTTTTAAACTGAATTTTCAACAGAATCTTAACAAAACAAAAATCCGCCATATGAATGTTAGCGGTCGTTGCGTGGCCCGTTGGTAACCCGCGAGAATAGGGAGGCATAGGTCGAGCGGTCGAGCCCCTTGCGGGCAGTTTTAAACAAATTTTGCAACCGAAACAGCGAACACCGAAGATGGAGGGGAGAGTCCACGTGTCTTGCCGGCAGAGTACCACGTGGCGAGATCTAACTGGTCGAGCACAAAAACCGTATGCTGACTAATGATGACTCAGATGCCTCGTGTAAGAAGATAATTCGCTGATCAAGCCACGTCATTGCTGACTCTGCGTCCACGTGTCACCATATGACTCGCTGGTCAATCTGACTCGACATCCACATAGACGCTGAATGTACTGACACGTGGCAGAATCTGACTGGCTGAGAAAAACACGTCACTGCCACCTGTGCACGCAATGCTGACGATGTGTACGGAGGACACGTGTCAACGCCCGATTCGTTGACCTTGCTGACGTCACCTGCCACACCATCACGCCACGTCGACATGTATAGACCGTACGGACTGCCACGTGTCAACTTCCGATTGGTCCACTTTGGATTTCATACATCATGCTGACGTCAGCTGTACGGATGATGACGTCATCACTGTACCTTCAAGTCCATCAAGTCAACTGAAACTTTGACCGCTGATAAGTTGAGCCTCCGATGTCGGATTTCGACGAAACGAACACCGTGGAATCATCTCGACGAGCCCTTCGACTTGACACTACTTTCGTGAATTTGAAACAATCATTTTTTTGCTTCCTGGATGCCCCTGATCCAGTTTGACCAAAGGTTTGACGGCCATAACTCGTGCGACTCCTTTTCACTCCGTTCGAGTTGCGTTGGAACCAGGACGCTGAGCTCTTTCTGATGGTGCAGATTTTGGAGAAAAAATGAGACACTTCAATTTTCACTGAAAAATGTCCACCGGATCAAGAATAAATTGTTGGTTTAGTCTGACTCTGACGTATTCTGAAATCTTATAACTCTTACATGTCTTAAGAATTCGACGGTCACTAAAGCTCCTTTTGTGAAGTCTAGTTAAGTGAAAAATCTAAAATTCTACTGCAGGGCCGCTGTGATTCTCAGCCCTAAGCATAAGCTTCAATGCTTGCAGGTTGAAATAAAAGAGCTAAAAAGAGAAAAGAAAGAAAGAAAACACAAAAAATTAAAAGAAAGGAAAATTCAACTTTTCAGGGGTATCTGAGCAACTCTATCAGGGCTATGGACACCTAGCTAGCAGTAGAGCAATGTTTGGGACAATCACAGTGATAACCTCGTCGGGGCTATGGACGCCTGATTGACAGTGAGACAATGTCCCGGATCCTTTTAGAGTTAGAATAAACTACGTAGCTTAACTGAACGGAGCTTGAGTTCCTGTAGCAACTAAAGAATGGGAATTAACGCAATTGCACACACTTGGATTTTTAGCATACTGAAGGTTGGGTTGGCTAATGGTTTTGATCCTTTGGTTGAGTGTCTGGTTTGTTTGCCCTAGCATGAAGGTCAAAACCGGAGATTCTGGGTTCATGATTCCAGTTTGTCATCAAAATGCTTTGGAGCATTTCCCCAGCAAATCGCCATTTATTGTGCATGTTTTGCACACACGCCCCGTCGTAGGAAGGGACCCCCTTTTTTTGCTCCCAACAGGCTGCTTTGCTCCTATCATGTTTTGCATGCCCCATTTCCAAGCCCAAATTGGTCATGTGCCATCAAGCAATCAAATTCCCCTACCCAAATTCACCTACTTGGGGTATTCAAATCTGCGGAGAAATAAAGTCCCCCATCCCCTTTCTGCCTTTTGTCTTGCTTTGGCTATTTCAGAAACATTCGTGGACCCCTGTTGGTCTAGTTTCCACTTTTTTGGCTTTGGGGACAACTTTTTGGTGGATTTGGGATGTGTTTGGGGTGCTTCAATGAACTGCCAAGGTTTCGTCAAAGTTTGGTTAAGTTTCGATGGTTTCGGAACTTTCCCTCCAGAATTCCCTTCCTCCTTGGCTACTTGGAAACATCCGTGGACCTCTGTCGCTCCCGTTTACTCATTTTTGACTTTGGGGTCACACTTTTTTGGATATGGGATGTGCTTGATGTGCTTAAATGAACTGCCAAGGTTTCGTCATCATTCCATTAAGTTTTGATGGTTTCAGAACTTTGCCTCCAGAATTCCCTTCCTCCTTGGCTATTTTGAAACATCTGTGGACCCTCGTTGCTCCTGTTTCTGCATTTTTGACTTTGGGAGCAACCTTTTTTGTATCTAGGATGTGTTTGATGTGTTTAAATGAGCTGCCAAGGGTTTGTCAGAGTTTGGTTAAGTTTCAGTGGTTTCGGAGCTTCGTCCCCCTTTCGCCGTTTTGGAACATCTGACGGCTACCTCCTTCCCGACCTCTAGAGCTCGGCCCTTTGTGGCCATTTCCAGGGTTCCGCCTCTCCGTCACCATTTTGGAACATCCAACAGCTGCCTCCTTCTCGGCCCCTAGAGCTCGCCTCCAGGTCAAGCGAACGTCCGCTGCCACTTTTCCCTTTACCTTCGAGCTTCCAGTCGGTATGGCTACTGTTCCCCGCTTCTCATTACCGGCGAACTTCATGGCCGGGCCTTTTCCCGCGATTCCTTCCGGAGTTTCGCCCTCCAGGTTATTTCGGTTCCGCTTCTCGCATTACTACATCCGATTTACGCTTCTTCCCTGCCTTCCGACGCTTCCGCCCTCCGCGGGTTATTTCGTTCCACTTTCCGCCGCTTATTTTGAACATCCGATAAATTTCCCGCCTTCCAGCCTAGCCCCTCCGCGGCTATTTCATTCTCATTTCACGCTTTATCGAACATCCGACGATCAGCTTCCTCGCCTCCTCCAGAGTTCGCCCTTCCGGCTATTTCGTTCCACCGCCATTGTCGAACATACGATACCACCTCCTTCCTCGCCTCGCATGGTCTCTTTTGCTATTTCCGAGTCCATCCTTCCTTGGTTATTTTGAACATTCAGCTCGGGCCTTCCGGGCTGCTTTTGAAGATTCCGAGCTCTCGCCTTTCTTCCATTGTTTCTACCATCTAGGAGCCTGGCCAGCTTTTCCCAAGCATATATTTTGGCTTTCGGCCCCACCGTCATTTTCCGCTTCTTCCACCGCCTTTTCCGGCCTCTAGCACTTGCACCCCTTGAAGCACGCATTAATGCTTATGGTCCAAATGAGCTCCAAATATGAATATCAAAATATTTTGATGATGCATGGATAGATCTAACCAGAAATTTGTAGGTTTGACTGACATTTTCCTTAACTCATGTATAAATGCACTTACGACACTTCGTGTTTGTAGGAGTCAAGAAGCCTTTTGTAGGTCTATCGAAGAGGCCCATTGAGGGGGTTGTCCTACCTTTTTCCAGATGATATGATTTATAAGGAACTTTCTACCCAAATCAGGGGCGACCAATCCATTGATGCCAATCATCGACAGATTCATTTGATCAATGGAAGAACACTGCAACCACATCAAGCAAAAGACAACTTTCAGGTAGTTTCTGCTACAGTGAAAAGGGCAATCAGTGAAATGACAAAATTGCTACGGTAACTGCCACTAGATGACAAAACAGGGGAAAGACAAGAAATGTATTTTTAATTGTTGAATATTGTGGGGTGGGTGAAACCCTAATGTAATTGAATCTGGGCCACTCAATACAAATTGATCCTAGCCATTCATTTGGGATTTGGAAAACTATAAATAGGGCTTGCCCTCATTTGTAAGAGTTGAGAATTGATGTAAAGACATTTTGCAGCAATAGAAAGCAACATTGCATAGATTTATGGGTGTTCCTTTTGAGTTTGCTCTTTATGTATGCATGGTTCACCTTCCATGTTAGTTTTAGTGTTAGTTTCTTGAATGGGAGTGGTGATGGTGTTTGTTGTTTTAGTATTTGATGGATTTCCAGCTCATGCTTTTTGCGGTTCATTGATGGTGAGTCACTTTGCAAAGCTAGTTTGAGCTCATTACTTCATTGCTACAACTTAGTTCAATTAGATGTGCATGATGTGCATGTGCAATCTGAAAATCAGCAGTCCTTAGAAGATTGCACTAGTTTTGTGTAGCTGTAGGTTTCTCTTTGTAAAGCAAAACTCAGTTTAGGAAGCCTGTCTACTTTAACAGCCACCATTATTACTGTTCATTCATAGCTTAGGATTAGAATAGCTTTCTTAACCCTTCTCCTTTTGTTGTTTCTTTTAATCATTGGTTAGAGTAGGACCCAAAGCATCACCATGAAACCAAATCAGATGAACTTGATGAGTTTTAGCTTGTTGTTTTGAGTGGACAGCCACTGTTCATTCACTTCCAGTAGTTTGAAACTGCATTTGCAAACCCAACTTCCATGCTTTGTAACTCATCCGTAAGTCTACCTTGTGATTCCAGCAAATCACATCAAACTACTGAGGTAACTAAGCACTATCATGACCTGACATCCAAGAGACCCTGGGATAGTGTTCTGCAATTCGATTGTGGAAGATTGTCTTTCAAGAGAGGCAGAGCACCTACGCACTGCCTGTGTTGAAAAGTGCATAAAAACACATCAACACACATCATTTGTGATTAATTGATCTATTCAATTGAAAACATGTTATCATTTAAAGTTAATCATCAAAATAAGTTTAATATTTTGATCCTCACATAAGTATCTTTTGTTTAAAAGGTACAAGGAAAGCGAAGGAAGCAAGGAGGGTGAAAACAAAGAAAAATGACGAAGGTACAAACGAAGGTAAAGTGAAGAAGGAAAATGAAAGGAGGAGAAATGAAGATGATGTCTTGAGAAGATTAAAGTGTTCTTTAACACTTTAGTGTTTGTTTAAACAATATTCATGAAATTGTTATCTTTTCATTTTTAGGACATTAATTTTTATTCGGGTTTAAAAAGAATGCTTCAATTTTTCATTGCAAAAGGATAAAATTGAGACTTAGACACCTACTAGATTTCAATTTGGGCTAAAATTGAACAAGAAACTTCACATTTGACATTGGTGTTTTAAAATGAATCAAATCATTGCTTTGAAGGATAAAATGAATGCATTCCTTTATTTTTTTGTAATTATTTACACAAAGTAATATCATCAAAAGATGCATGCACTTCTCTCGTGCCTCATGGAAATTTTGAGAATCAAAAGACTTTTGGTGAAATTAAGTTGCATAAATAATTACCCATACACACTTCAATTTGGGTTGAAAATTCAACAATATCTTGTGTGAGTGTGAGTGGGGGCAATATCGTGTATATTCTCTTTATTCGAGTCGTGAAAGATTGATCGAGTTATGGATTTTGTCTTTGCTTGCTTTTATTTATCCTAAAGAGCCTACCTTGGGGAAAAAGTACTCAACCAAGGGAATGACTCAACCGGTAACACTCTAAAGCCAAGAGTATTTCCAGTCGGGATATAAATGTGGGTATTGGAAGAAACGCCAATATCACGTGGTTGATTCCGACAAGATGGATCCGAAAGGGGACTCTTGCCGTATGGGTCAATCTCCATGAATGAAAAGTCCTTACTAGAGCCCATGTGGTAGAATTTTCCAAAATATTTTAATCTATTTGTTGGTGCATGAACGGTCGTTCTGAAGCCGCCCCACACTTTTACGGTCTTTTAGTAGTAGAAATGGACAACATGCCATGGGAGTTTCATGGATGTTAATGCTTGGTTGCCCCGTATAAGTGAGTGTCGTTGAGGGGAGCCAGTGGGGTCAAGCATCTAACCATTCACTAAAGATAAGCATAGCTGGACTTGTCCAAGTGGGGATCCAAAAAATATTGTCTTACACATCCATAGGGTTTCTACTTGTTCTTGGTTTGAAAACACAGTGCTTTGATAAAAAATATTTGAAAATAAACACTCAACATGATCCTCAAAATTTCAAACCCTTTAGGAGGCAAATGCCATTGACCAAATTCTCGTGTTATTGCTTTCCCTTGGGATTACATCCTTGGAGGTTTCTAAGCACTTAAATTTAAATCTCAATTTGCCCACTAAAGTTAAACAATAGTTATACCTTGCCTTCAATTCATCAAAGTTTCACATAATATGCTTTGTGAAATGAGATGAAGTTGAGACATTGGACATTCAATTTGAAATCTAATCAAGAGTGTGTTTGTGGTAAAAAGAATCCATTAAACAAAGATTAAAAACAATTGGACCCCACACATGTGTCTTCAATGATTTCACACAAAATCAAGATCAAGAAACTAAAGGTGAAAGCCCTTAGTCTAATAGCCCATCAAGAACATCTCTCTATGTTATACGAAGTCAAACAAAGACTACTTTTCAACTTTTACAAGAAGGCTTCAAGGACCAATCTCGGTTTGTATTCATTCTATTACCGCCAAAACCCAAATCTTTTCAAAGAGTTTGAACATCTTGTTTAGAGAAAAGCTTGTTCTTCAATACCTAGGTCTAGGCAAACAAAGTTTCTTTTTTAGGTTCATCTTAGGATAGAAGAAAATTAAAATATTTTTCATCCATCCTTCAAAACATCAAAACAAACATCATCTCACAAATCACCTTTTGGAAAATCTTGAAATCATCCTTACTATTAGGCTTTTTGGCAAAACCAAAATCATCAAAATCATTGAGATTAAATCCTTAAAAACATTATCAAAATCACCTTTGGGTAGGTACGTGTAGATGCATCCTTTTGTATATGCTTAGTCAAATCATCTTGTTTAACTTAGTATATGTAGATGAATCCTTCATCATATGCTTGGAAAAACTATCATCTTGTTTGGATAGGTGTGGATAGATACATCCTTCTTCCCGCACATATCAAATTATCATCCTTTGATCAAATCTATCCCTTAGATAATCATCCAAACATCCTAGGGTCTATTTGTTCAAAATCCAAATCCAAATCCAAATAAATTAAGGACAAATCTCAAAATCAAATCAAAATCAAAATCTGAAACATATCTGAAAGTCCCAAAAGCCTAGTATATCCTTCAAGACTTACCAAAAGATCATAACATCCACATCATCCATCTTTTACATCATCATCATATCACCTTTCGATCCTCAAGATATCCTAAATTTTTTTTTTCTTGGAGGCATAAAACAAAGATCAATCCAAAGAATCAAGAGATTCAACTCTCATTCTTAAAAATTGATCCTTGTCTTATGGTTCAAACTAGATCTCAATACAAGAAGAGCATGGAAGCCAACAAAGAAACACCCACTTCAATTGATTTGAGTCAAACCACTCCTGAAATGAATCCCATTGGGTCTAGAAATCTCACAATTAACCTTTTGAAATCATTGCAAAATATGCAAGAGGAAAGCCAAGGAGAGGATCTTACCTTTGGAATGTCTCACGAAGAAATAACATAAATGCTCCAAAATCTAGAGAACCATAAAATCATCAACATCATGATGAGACTTAACCCTTCGTTATACATGCTTGAGCTAGCAAAACAAGGGGCCACATTACCTTCATATTTTGATGTGAGTACCATAGTGGAGACATCATTTCCTCCAATCTCATCCACCATTCCCATTTCATCCACACCCCCATCCCAAAACATCACGCAAAACATTTCGCAAATCACGACATCTCTTGCTCCAACCCAACCTAACATTAACAAAGGAAATGCATTTCTCAATGCTATTCAAACACACCCCCTTGTTAATAATCAAAACTTGGATGCAAATACTACCTTGGAGAAAACCATACTCGAAAACCCATTACATACAAATTTTCCTCTCACTTTCCATCATGATCCATCATCAACATTTTTTTGCGCAACACCTCAAACTTCTCTCCTAAAAAATTCGCAAGAGGAAGGAGACATGTTCGGACCAGGGGGCATCTTTGACACCACAACATTATCGCAAGAACTCACACCCCTCATCTTTCCACCTCTCCACCATTGCCATTATCATCCACACCATTTCTTGGCTTAGGGCTTCCCCCCTACCAACTATCAACCAAACCAACATCCCAAGCATCAATCAAAGCATTATGCCAAACGCTCAAAATTTGTATAATACATTGAGAGAAATAAGCATAAATCAAGTCTTCCTCATTCATATAGGTATACCCGCCTAGGTCTAGCAGCACCTAAAGAGAAGAAGGTCTAAATCATTTGGCCTTGTCTGTTACCCTGAAACATATCAAGAGATTGGCAACCTCTTGAGGTATTCTTACCTGCGTTTTTGATAGCTAACATCCTCTATCCTTCTTATTTATATAGTGGATAGTTTTTTTTTTTGTTAATGTCCCTCCATATTCCAAAACCACTCATATATTTATATTTTTGCTTATATAAATGATATACCACTTTAGGTCAACTTTATGGATCCAAAAGAAAAAGTTAAAAAAATAAATAAATTTGATGTGCCTATTTATTATGTAATAAACAAATTTAAATTCCTAATTAAGCAAAATTTGCATCTCTTCACACTTGAAAGATGTATTTAAGTTGTCTATATTAATATAAGAAAAAATATATGATAAATAGAATTAATTATGGGTTGATGTTTTATAAATATTTTTATGAAACGTCAAGTTAATAGTAAAAATATGAGTATTATTTACATTTATGAAACATATTATTATGTTTTCATTTTGTAAACAAAAATACTACGTCATATTTTCCAATAATTATAAGTAAACTATTTTTTAATATTAATAAAATAAAATAATTAGTAATTATTTTCTAAAATAAATGAGATGTATAATTGTTATTGATCGTTAAACTATTTAATATTTTAAAAAAATATAATTTTAAAAACAAGATAAAAAAATCATTTAATTTTTTTAAAAATAAAATCAAACAAATCAATCAATTACTTTAACTAATTAATCATAACATATATTAAACGAAAACAAAATCCAAGTCTTGTTAAACAATTCTTAAGGTTTAAAAACTGAAGACTATTACGTATCGCCATAAATTTAATCAACGCATAGCAACAATACTAAGATTTCATTTACTGAACTTTCCACCACTCACTCTTTCCCTCCGACGATTGAAGTTTATACTCCTTCCCCTTGCGCGCCGGCTTGAATACCACCGCAAAAAAAATCGTTGTTACAGCTGAACTTGGACTTTTTTAAAGTGACTTTGGAGAGCAGCTCGACCCTGTCATCACAAGATCCACAATATCAGACTTCAAATATTTCACATATTTTTCATGAATTTCTTTTGGACTTCAAACTTTTCCAGTTCTGCATACGAAATGCTTTATACACCTTTCAAGCAGCTTAAGCTGATGTAAAATTTACCAGCCCTACCCTACACTGAATTCTTAGGGTTACTTGTGCGCTACGAATCTTGATATTGACATCCTGATAGGGCTCTTTTTTTTGTTTTCGGTCAAGTAGAATAAGGGTTTCTATAAACCTCTAGTACTAAAATAAAATTGAGAGTACTGCCCGATGAATGTGATGGCTGGAAGAATCTTCCAAAGAAAGTATCTCTATGATTTTGAAACTATCGAAATTACTATTTAGTCTGGTATTACTGCTAGATCTAGTTGAAATTTGACCAAAACAATAGTATTCACAACACATCGATGGAGATTATTAGAAAAATACATTAGATCGGAGCATAAGAAAACCTCCCCTGGAATCTACGAGAAACTAAATACATAATACAAAGTAAAAACATTCAAAAGAAACATAAAAATAGTAGTACATTTCATCTCTCCGTGTTGACGACTAGGGGGATTGCTGTAGGGAGGTGTGGGATTTGGAGCAAGACTCCAATGACTCGGCCAGATCTTCAGTCTGAAGGACCCAATTTTGTGCCTGTCCAAAGCTGCATGAAAGAAAGCTATGAACCTAACTCCACCCCTATTCGGGCTGATACTTCTTTTGCTGTCCCTAAAAAAAAGAACATTATCTGAGAAACAATAAACTCCATATATCAGTCTGATAAAAAACATAAACCGGAAAAAATAGAATCGACATGCCATATGCTTGGAATATTTCTTACAAAAGGTTCTTCGATACTATGGCGTCCACATTGAATGCCACCAGTTTCACTTGGCATGCTTGTGGAGATGAACCTGTTATGTATAATGTTGGTGAAGGATAAATATTTCAGAGATATGGTTGATGTCCACAGTGGTAAAGAGATGGCGCACCATCATATCTGATACAGAGTTTGTTCATACCTATTAAAAGAATTGTCATCAAGAATCGATTTTTGTTTACATTGACCAATCACCAGTGCTACGATTAGGGGATTGTTTTCAATTTTGCTCTCACAATCTCCAAATCGTAGAACTCGTGATTCGTCAATGTAAACAAAAACTGATTCTGGGTAACAATTCTAGTAATGGGTATAACAAACTCTAGATCAGATATGAGTGTGTGCCATTCTTTACCAATCTGGACATCTTAAACGAACATGTTAGAAATAAATCAGTAACAGGTGAAAGCAAACCCTCAAAGAATCAAAAGTAAGAAGCTTTTATGGGAATTGACAGTCCAGGGGGGTTCTATTTATATCAGGCTACCGTGCAAATGAACGAATTAAAACCCTTCATATTTCTCCAGGCCTTGTTCGGTGGGAAGCTCCTTCCAGCGAGGAAACCGTTTTCCCATTTTATTCTATATCAGGCTGCCGTGCAAACGAACCAATTAAAACTTTCATACTTCCCCAGGCCTTATTTGGTGGGGAAGCTTCTTCCAGCTAGGAAACCGTTTCCCCATTATATTTTATTTTTTTACTTTTGAATTTAATGGAGGCAATAGTTGGACTGCTTATCACCAGAAAGAAAATTTGGAGTCCCTGTTATCGAGAAGCTGTTGTCGAATAAGAGTTATTTATGTGGGGAAGTTATTTGACAAATAAGAGTTATTTACAGGGGAAGCTTTTCACTAATAAAGAGTTTAAAAGAATCATAACTTCTGTTAGTACGAAATTAGCTGTTTATATTGACAAATAATGATAATTACAATTAATAAATATTTTTAATCAACATTTAAATGTATTTATTAATTAAATTTGAAAATTTATAAATTTATTTGAAGTGATAGAGTTATATTCTTAAGTGAATGATCTATTAAATGATACTAAGAAATTATCATTGTTAATATCAATATGTATAATATTTTTTATAGTTTAGAACATCAAAAAGATATTATTTTTAAAAGGTTGTATAACTATTGAGGGTGGTAGTATGTTCTTTGTTTATGCATTCAAATTGTAAGAAAGTTCGGTAATATGTGATAAAAACTTTGGAGAAGTACACTTGTATAGACGAGAAAGTAAAATTAGGTAGTTCATAGAATGCTAAATGCGATTTGTGCAGAATGCCAAAAAAATAAGGGTTCTTGAAGACCAAAGATAGACATAAATGGTATGCTATAAGTTCTATGTTCCCAAAAATGTCAATAATTTTGGAAAAAAAGAGCAAGATAACACTTAAAACAATCTATGAAATATATAAAACTACTTTGATCCAGAAACATTTTGGCAACAATACTAAGGTATGAACTATTAGATTGTTTATACATCTTGAAAGTATTCTAGGGATTGAAAAGAATGCAATATTTTGTGATTCATCATCTTTTATCCTATTTCTGATGAAAAACATGGAATTTGATCTAAGACACTAATACAAGAATCGTGTAACTTGCCAAAAGCATTATGACACTTTCATGGACTATTGAAATGTATTGTCTTTAATAGTAAGATCATTACAACTTTGATTTTTTGGTTTCCTGTATAGACCCAATATGAGACATACAAAACCAAATATCTATGGTACTACACAAAAACCAATTAAAGTATATAGCTCCAATGTTTTGTGAAGATTACTAAAATATATGGTGAATTTCTACTGCTAAGAAGTAGGATGGATGCATGGCTTCCTTAAAGGTGAATAAACTAAAGCAAGCCTAATTCTTGCACCCAGAGGTTATGAGATAACAGTGGAAAGAGAAAAGAAAATAACTTAGGAAAAACCATAACATGTAAAATAGAGCACACAGAGAAATATGTATTTTTGTAGACTCAAAATGTTGTCTCTTTATTCATTCTTAAATGAAATAGAGTGATTCAAATACATTGAATGTTGTTTCAACACATGACCCAAAAAAGAAAACCAAAACATGAATATGAAATGCATTATTCCAACTAGTGAAGACTAATAGAAAAACAGAGAAATTAAAGATGAGGAGGTGGTAGTAAACTAAAAAAAGACGTAACACATTCTACAGTCACTGCATGAATTATCAACATACCCCCCTTGATGCAAAGAGGGCTCACAATCTGATTTCTAAGTGTCAAAAATTGATCTTTTGCAACTACTTTGGTGAAGATATCTACTAATTGTTCTTTTGTGCTAATGTATTTCAATTCTATTGCCTTCTTCTTTACCAAATCCTGGATAAAATGATGTTTTAAATCAAAAAAATTTGTCTTGCTATGATGGACTGGATTCTTGGCCAATTTGGTAGAACTAATCTTATCACAGAAAATCATTGTAGGCTGAACTTGCATTTATCCAATTTTTTCAAGAAGTTTTCTAATCCATAATGCTTTTGTACCTGCTAAAGTGACTACAACATATTCTGCTTCCATAGAAGAAAGGGAAACACTAATCTACTTGTTTGAGCTCCAAGTAATCAAACAAAAACCAAAAGAAAAGCAATTACCAGATGTAGACTTTTGGTCATCCAAACTAACTCCCCAATCAGAACAATTAACCAACAAGACTAAACTTTTTGGAAGTGTAGTAATTAATACCAAAATCTCGAGTTCCTTTCTCATACCTCAAAATTCTCTTGGCCACTTTCATATGTATTTTAGATGGCTCTATCATGTACCTTGAAATAAGTGAAACTGAATAACCAATATTAGGTCTTGTATGAGTTAAAAACATTAAACTTCCAACAATGCTCCTATAAGTTATCTCATCAACTATTTCAACACCATCATCAACACAACTCCATGAGCAATTGGAGTGGAGGTTGGTTTACAATCAACCATATCAAATTTTTTTAGCATATCTTTGGCATACTTTATTTGACAAATGAAAATTTCATTCTCACTTTGATAAACCTCCATTCCTAGAAAGCATTTCATGATACCTAAATATTTCATCTCAAATTCATTCATCATAGCAACTTTGAATTCATCCTTCATCTTAGAACTACTACCCATATACAACAAATCATCAACATACAAACTTACAATAAGAATATCATTACCTCCTTATTTGTAGTAAGGGGTGCTTGTGGTGCTTTCTTGAGGCCATTCAAAGACCTCTTCAACTTGCAAACTTGATTTTCTTTACCTTGCACTTCAAAACCTTTTGGTTGTTCCACATACACTTCCTCCTCTAAGTACCCATTCAAGAAGGGAATTTTCATATCCACATGATGAATGCTCCATTTCTTTTGAGCTGCTAATGAAATCATCATTCTAATAGTCTCTTGACCTGATACTAGTGCAAATGTATTTTCATAATCCATCCCATACCCCTCTATGAAGCCTTTAACTACCAATCTTTCCTTGTGTCTTTCAACACTCCCATCACTATTGTACTTAGTCTTATAGACCCATTTATAACAATTTTTTTTCTTTTCATGTCGAAGCTCTATAAGCTCCCGAGAATCATGCTTATGAATAGATTCTATCTATTCTTGCATTGCTTGCACCCAAACCTCATTAGTACTTGTATCTTCAAAACATGATGGTTCAAAATCAACCTTGGAAAGTAAAGCAAAATATACTCTCACCTCTAGGATTTTATTCATGTGCTTCATTTGTACTTCTTTTATAAATGTCAATTAATCTTCGTACCTTTGTTGTAGAACTCAAACTTGAAGCTGGAAGTTTTCACTTGGAATTGACGAGGGGCTACTTGATGGACTTGTAGCTCTTGGAGCTGAAATGTTAGTGGGATACTCGTGATCAATTTAATCAATAATACTATCATTCAAAACATATTTTGACATCTTAACATGGTCTTTTTGATGAAAATAAGCTCCCCTTTCATAAAAAAGCATTTCTCTAGAGATAAAAATGCTATGGGTGAGAGGATTATACAACCAGTAAGCCTTACTTTGTTCACTATATCCAATGAAAATGCATGATTCACTTTTTGGATCTAATTTTTTCCTTTGTTGATCAGCTACATGAACATAAGATAAACACCCAAAAACTTTGAAATGCTTGACATTAGTATTTTTAGCATATGAGGCTTCATACAGAGTCATCACATTGAGGGCACTAGTGGGACCTTGATTAAGAATATATACTGTTGTAGCAACTGCATCAGCCCAGAAATAATTGCTTAGTCCCTTTGTCTGCAACATGCACCTTGCCATTTCCACCACTCTATGGTTCTTCCTTTCAGCTACCCCATTTTGTTGAGGCATGTAGGAGTGGTAGGTTGTCTTTTGATGCCATTCATATCATAAAAACTCTGAAAAATATCTTGAACAAAATTCTTCTCCATGATCAATCCTTAAAGACTTTATTTTGTAATCACTTTCATTTTCCACAAGGGCTTTAAACCTCTTGAATGTATCAAATTCTTCATCTTTGATCTTAAAAAAGAAAACCCAACACTTTCATGAGTAATCATCAATAAAATTAATGAAGTATGATGACTTACCCAAACTCTTTGTTTGCATAGAACCACAAATTTTGAATGGACTAACTGAAGTGGATAATGGGCCCTCCAGGCATTGCCTACTGGAAATTTCTCTCTTGCATGTTTTATTTTAGCACATCCTTCATAAACTTCTTTATGTTCTTCAACCTTAGGAAAACTAGCAACAAATGATTTTGATGTTAGTATCTTCAAACTATGAGAATTCAAATGCCCATACCTGAGATGCAACAACCAACTCTTGTCCTCATATGGCATATTAGCAAGATTGATGCTATGTTCTACAAACTTTAATGGGAACATCCTATTCTTTGACATAGGCACAATTGTAACCACCCTATTGCCTTGACTCTTATCATAAATTGTGCATTGCTGATTTTCAAACACCACCTTATAAATTTTCTCACACAATTGTCCAACACTCAGTAGATTATGCTTCAATTTTGGATTGTAATAAATATCCTTAACACTTTTCATACCTTCTATAGTGGGGACTTCCATAGCTCCTTTTGCAGCAACCTCCAACATTTTGTCATCACCAAGCTTGATAGTGGATTTGAAACTTTCATCCATTATAGAAAAAAGCTTCTTATTTCCTGACATGTGGTTAGAACGTCCTCAATCTAAATACCAAACATCTTTAGAAACATTTTCAGCTTTTTCATAAGATATAAATAAATTATTTGAAAGAGCTTCATCACCATCTTGAGCATAATGAACACTTTTATCATTATTACCTTCTTTGAGTCTGCAATCTCTTTCAAAGTGGCCATACCTGTTACAATGGTAACATTGAATATTTCTCTTATGAAATCTTCCTAGCTGCCTCTACCTCTTGAATCACCTCTTCCTCTTGAACTGCCTCGTCCTTTATCTCCTCTTGATGAATTCTGATTCTGATCTCTTCCTTGGCCTTGGTTGCTTTTGGTGCTACTATTTGCATCTTCTTTCTTTGTAATTTTCAATTTGGAGGAAAATGCTTTCTCATCACTCTGCCTTGGTTCCTTTATCCAAATAGTTGATCAAATTGAAGGGTAGATAAATCCTTCATTTCTTCAATGATGATAGTAACATAGTTCCATTTTGATGTTAGAGATCTCTAAACCTTCTTAATTACAACCTCATTTCTTATTGTTTCTCCTAGAGTAACCATTTTATTAACCACATCATTGAATCTCACACAATAATCACTTACATTATCATATTCTTGCATTTTCAAAATTTTGAAATCTCTTTTTAAAGTCTACAACTTAACTACTTTTACCTCATCACTTCCTTGGTAAGCTTCCTTTAAAATATTCCAGGCATGTTTTGTTGTCATTGCACCTACAATCTTTGAAAATAACCTCTTATAAAGAACTATTTGAATATGAAAAAAGGCTTGAGAGTTCTTCTTCTTAGCCTCCTTGGTTTGAGAACTGATTTTTCTCTTCATCTCCATTGGATCTCATCATTTTAGCTTTTGAGCAAGGATTGGGAAGGGGTCATTGACACATTTGACACCAATCTACTATAGAATAGGTACTTGTGATTGTTTTCACGATGCTTTTAATTTTCTCTTGTCATTTGTTGCATTTTGAAGCATTCACAAGGTATTTCATAGGAGTATTCTTGAGGAATATGTAGGTACTAACCCATGCTTGAAGTTTACTGTTTGCATATTTTAATGGATGCTCTACATTATGGTGCTAGAAGGAGGTAGCACCCTCAAAATGATGAATAGAGTCTCTGATTCTATGTTTATAGAATTTAAAGACATGCCTTTATGTTTAAATACTAGACTGTTGTTTAAACGTGAAATTTATTGTCTCTTTTATTTCCAAATTCTAAAGGTGTCAATGTAGATCACTTGCCCATATCTGTAGACTACATGCATGATTTTATCTATGGAAACATATTATTTGTTTTTTTCTTATATTAATAGCACATGGTGATAACATATTTGAGTTGTTTGAAGCTAGAATTTTTACCTAGCAGTCGTGAGTCTAGTTTGTTTTTAAAATATGGGGCCATCTAAAAAGATCTTTTTCGTAGTTATTAGATTTCTCTTACAACATGTTCTCTTGTGGAGACATCTTTTCTACATATTGGCGCACATTATGCTGGTACTATATGCCTATGTTTTTATTATGCTCCATCATAGGTGACTTGTAGACAATCTGCTATTCTTCATTCTCTGACATTTGTTGTAACAAAGGCACATATTTACCTATTGCATTAGCTTGAAGATTCTATTGAGTAACCTGGGGCGTGTTCTCTTATTTTTCCTTCTAAACTTCCATCGGAATCTCTGCCAAATTTAACTTTGAACCTACCAAGTGCATCTTAAGTCTTGATAAGATCTATCCTTTCTATAGAAGAAAGATTCACTTTTTTTTTTAAATATATGAATGAAAGCACGTCCTTTCATTATTGATTGTTGTTGGAATTCGATGATAAATACTACCAACTCACCTATTGATTTTAGCCTCTCAGTATTCTTTCAATCATATTAAATTGAAAAAACTATTCCTCCTGCCCGTATCTCACTATCACATATGTTGCGCAGTGGTATCTTGGGTGAATGTGTGTCTTGTGCCTTTTACATTTGAGGTGTTTAGACAGCTTTGTGTTAGATATATCCATTTATGAGATGTCTTGTCTTTAAACATGTTTTGAACCTCATGACAAATCGCGTTGTTATCACCTTTTCATTTTAATTTCAAGCTACAGCCAGTACAAGAAAGAAGGTGATTTATCAGGAGGTGATCTATCCTCATTCTCTTTAGCTTTCGAAGAGAAATTTTTGTTTGAATCTGATTTCTATGATTAATGATCCCTGCACACGTTTCACCCACCAAAAGCAAAAAAGTTGAAAATCTCTTCAAAATACTTTGGGCGCAGTTTTTGTTTTTGTTGTTTTGCTTTCCAGTTGCATTTTGTTTCATTGTATGCTTGTAATGGAAAGTTGTGAGGGGCGCATCCAATAAATACATCAAATGAAGTTATGATGGGCACAACAAATAAATACATCAAATGAAGTTATGAGGGGCGTAGCAAATAAATCCATGTTAGTTCCTGTTTGTCTAGCATATTTAATATGATTTCTATCACTAACCAGTGTTTGTGCAGGAATCATTTAATGTTGATTGGATGCGTCCATGTCAAACTTGCGAAATAGTTAGTATTCATTTTAGTCGCTACTCATTAACTTCAGGAAAAGGCATCAAGGTTTAGTGCCCAGTTATTTTGATGATTAAGTTATATTTGATGATTTGGCCATTGGTTATTGCACTGGTTTGTATTATCTATTTATTGTTTTTGTTCCAATCTACCATGCCTTTCCTATAGAAAGCAATGGAGATTTGTCTTTACACCTGCCACTTATAGTTTCTTTGGAAACTCACCAACCGACATCACCAAGCATCTTTACACTTACCAGATGCATTTGCTTTAAGAGTGAAAATCCTTTTTATAGGGTAGTCACATTTGATCTTTTCGTAATATATGGAAATAGTGAATGATTCTTGGTAATTAATATGGTTGAGTACATTTTCTTACACTATGTCATTATATTCATTGAGTCTATAATAAATACCATAGTTTATATTTATCAAATCATTGTGATTATCATGCTAGTAAACATTTGAAATTGATGATGATACTTTTAGAAAGGTTTGTTCTTTGAAGTAGATTCATTTTTAGCTTTGTATTATAAATCATGTTCATCATTATGACCTTAGCTAAAATTCAAAATTTGTCATGATGATTTTAAAGTACACATTGTTGTGCATGTTTTGCACACACGCCCCGCCATAGGCAGGGACCCCCTTTTTTTTTGCTCCCAACAAGCTGCTTTGCTCCTGTCTTGTTTTGCGTGCCCCATTTCCAAGCCCAAATTGGTCATGTGCCATCAAGAAATCAAATTCCCCTTCCCAAATTTACCTACTTGGGGTATTCAAATCTGCGGAGAAATAAAGTCCCCCATCCCCTTTCTGCCTTTTGTCTTGCTTTGGCTATTTCAGAAACATCTGTGGACCCCTGTTGGTCCAGTTTCCACTTTTTTGGCTTTGGGGACAACTTTTTGGTGGATTTGGGATGTGTTTTGGGTGCTTCAATGAACTGCCAAGGTTTTATCAAAGTTTTGTTAAGTTTTGATGGTTTCAGAACTTTCCCTCCAGAATTCCCTTCCTCCTTGGCTGTTTGGAAACATCCGTGGACCCCCATCGCTCCTGTTTACTCATTTTTGACTTTGGGGTCACACTTTTTTGGATATGGGATGTGTTTGATGTGCTTAAATGAACTGCTAAGGTTTCGTCATCGTTTCATTAAGTTTCGATGGTTTCAAAACTTTGCCTCTGGAATTCCCTTCCTCCTTGGCTATTTTAAAACATCCGTGGACCCCCGTCGCTCCTGTTTCTGCATTTTTGACTTTGGGAGCAACCTTTTTTGTATCTAGGATGTGTTTGATGTGTTTAAATGAATTGCCAAGGGTTTGTCAAAGTTTGGTTAAGTTTTGGTGGTTTTGGAGCTTTGTCCCCCTTTCGCCGTTTTGGAACATCCGACGGCTACCTCCTTCCCGACCTTCGGAGCTGGGCCCCTCCGTGGCCGTTTCCGGGTTTCCGCCTCTCCATCGCTATTTTGGAACATCCAACGGCTATCTCTTTCCTGGCCCCCGGAGCCCGGCCCCTCCGTGGCCATTTCTGGACTTCCGCCTCTCCATGGCCATTTTGGAACTTTCGACGGCCACTTCCTTCCTGGCCTCCAGAGCCCGGCACCTCCGTGGCCATTTCTGGGGTTCCACCTCTCCGTCGCCATTTTGGAACTTCCAGTGGCTGCCTCCTTCCTGATCTCCGGAGCCCGGCCCCTCCGTGGCCGTTTTTGGGGTTCCGCTCTCCATCGCCATTTTGGAAAATCCGGCGGCTGCCTCCTTCCCGGCCCGGAGCTCGGCCCCTTCATGGCTATTTCCGGGGTTCCGGCTCTCCATTGCCATTTTGGAACATCCGACGGCTGCCTCCTTCCCGGTCCGGGCCCGGCCCCTCCGTGGTCATTTCTGGGGTTCTGCCTCTCTATCGCCGTTTTGGAACATCTGACGACTACCTCCTTCCCGACCTCGAGCCCAGCCCCTCTGTGGCCATTTCGGGGGTTCTGCCTCTCCCGCCATTTTGGAACATCCGATGGCTGCCTCTTTCCTGGCCTTCGGAGCCCGGCCCCTCCGTCGCTGTTTCCGAGAGTCCGTCCCTCCTTGGTTGTTTTGAACATCTGGGAGCCTGCCTCCTTCCCGGCTGTTTTGAACATCCGAGAGCTCGCATTCTTCCCGGTTGTTTTGAATATCCGGGAGCCCACCTTCTTCCCGGCTGTTTTGGCTTCCGTCCGCTGTCTGCCTTTTGGCTTTCTTCTGCCATCTTTTCGCCCTCTAGCACTCGCACCCTTGAAGCACGCATTAATGTTTATGGTCCAAATGAGCTCCAAATATGAATATTAAGATATTTTGATGATGCATGGATAGATCTAACAAGAAATTTGTAGGTTTGACTAACATTTTCCTTAACTCATGTATAAATGCACTTACGACACTTCATATTTGCAGGAGTCAAGAAGCCTTCTGTAGGTCTATCGAAGAGGCCCATTGAGGGAGTTGTCCTACCTTTTTCCAGATGATGATGATTTCTAAGGAACTTTCTGCCTGAATCTAGAGCCACCAATCCATTGATGCCAATCGTCGATAGGCTCGTTTGATCAACAGAAGAACACTACAACCACATCAAGCAAAAGACAACTTTCAAGCAGTTTCTGCTACAGTGAAAAGGGCAATCAGCTAAATGACAAAATTGCTACAGTAACTACCACTAGATGACAAAATAGGGAAAAGACAAGAAATGTATTTTTAATTGTTGAATATTGTGGGGTGGGTGAAACCCTAATGTAATTGAATCTGGGCCACTCAATACAAATTGATCCTAGCCATTCATTTGGGATTTGGAAAACTATAAATTGGGGCTTGCCCCTCATTTGTAAGAGTTGGAGAATTGATGTAAAGACATTCTGCAGTAATAGAAAGCAACATTGCATGATTTATGGGTGTTCCTTTTGAGTTTTCTCTTTATGTATGCATGGTTCACCTTCCATGTTAGTTTTAGTGTTAGTTTCTTGAATGGGAGTGGTGATGGTGTTTGCTGTTTTAGTATTTGATGGATTTCCAGCTCATGCTTTTTGTGGTTCATTGATGATGAGTCACTTTGCAAAGCTAGTCTGAGCTCATTACTTCATTACTACAACTTTGTTCAATTACATGTATATGATGTGCATGTGCAATCTGAAAATCAACAATCCTTAGAAGATTGCACTGGTTTTGTGTAGCTATAGGTTTCTCTTGGTCAAGCAAAACTCAGTTTAGGAAGCCTGTCTACTTTAGCAGCCACCATTGTTACTGTTCATTCATAGCTTAGGATTAGAATAGCTTTCTTAACCCTTCTCCTTTTGCTGTTTCTTTTAATCCTTGGTTAGAGTAGGACCCAAAGCATCACCATGAAACCAAATCAGATGAACTTGATGAGTTTCAACTTGCTATTTTGAGTGGATAGCCACTGTTCATTCACTTTCAGCACTTTGAAACTATATTTGCAAACCCAACTTCCATGCTTTGTAACTCATCCGTAAGTCTGCCTTGTGATTCCAGCAAATCACATCAAACTACTGAGGTATCTAAGCACTGTCATGACCTGACATCCGAGAGACCTTGGGATAGTGTTCTAGAATTCGATTGTGGAAGATTGTCTTTCAAGAGAGGTAGTGCACTTACGCACTGCCTGTGTTCAAAAGTGCATAAAAAACACATCAATAGAACTGGCGCTAGACGGAGGGATGACACGTTGGGAATAAAAAGTTGAAGGTTGGAAGTGATTCATTTTATGCCCTCCTCCTCCTAACGCTATCAACAGAACTGGCGCTAGAATGAGGGCATGACATGTTGAGGCTATGGAGCTGAAAGTTGGAAGTTGAGAAATGAACATTCAGGAAGAAATCTGAGATAGGTGATCTCTTTCAATATTCAAAAATCAAAAAAATTTGAAGGCAAACAAGAGCTGAGTCAAAATGGAGCAGCATTTGCAAATCAACATCACTCAGTTACATGCACATTTGAATAAGAGATTGAAGAAACCATTGTAGCAATTCGCGTTGGTGGATAGATGTCGAATCCATTGCACTTGCAGGCATAGTGAATTGGGGTGTCTAACATTCTTGGACAGAATTGAGAAGGTCTTGCAGGGAAAAATTCCCTTTTGGGAAATATATCAGCCTTTAGCCCTTGCAGACTCAGAGGAAGAATTGATAGCCATGGCAACCAAGGCATTCAAGGAGCTGATCCAGGAACTGTTGATGGTGCTTTTATGCACTTCTCAACACAGGCAGTGCGTAGGTGCACTACCTCTCTTGAAAGACAATCTTCCACAATCGGATTGCAGAACACTATCCCAAGGTCTCTCAGATGTCATCGAGCAATCCCTATTCGTCACTTTGAACCGGCTCGTCATTAGTTTCTGCCAACATTTCTTCATTTTGGGGCATTTGCTCGGAACCCGCCGAGGGGCTGCATAATACCAGCAATACTTCATCTGTCCGTTCTTCTGGAAGCTCAAGCTCATTTTGGTAGGCGAAAGGGTGGTAATTCCCCAGGTCAGTCTCTGCGAACAGCACCTCGCTGAGATTATTGTATTCTGTGATCATATATTTCATCCGGGGTTCACGGTCAATACGAATCTGATTTGGTAGCCCCTTCCACGGCAGCCACATGTGAGACAAGTCGGTGGCGGTGTATCCGTTCAGCGCCTTGGTAAACTCTCTCCCCAGAATGATTCCATATGCATCAGGTATGTCTGCCACTTGGATATCCACAACTTGCTGTATCCGGGGGTCTACAGCAATTTGCATGGGAATGCGGTTTATCTCACCCACAATGGTGATCTCTATTTTGTCTAGCTGGGTGACTTTTCTCTTTGAAGGTGTGGGAGTGATGCCAAGAGCTTTGCACACAGCCAAGGGCATAACGTTGGCAGACGTGCCTGAATCGAGTAGGCAGTTGTGCAAGTTCTTCCCAAAGACCCTAATAGAAGTTAGGAACGGGGGAGTTTCCGGTCTCCCTTAGAGGATACCGACGGGCGTGTCCATTTGAGTTATTTGACCTTTGTTCCGGTCACTGCCTGTATCCTTGGTTTGTTTAAATTGCTGGTCCTTGGGAGGCTGCCTACTAGCCCTTTCTGGCTCCTTTTCAATGTATCTATTTGCTGATTGATTTGTAGGCACATTATTCCTTCTTCCAGCATTTTCCTGTATTTCCTGTTCTTTCCTGGGCTCTTCAAAGGTTACCCTTTTCGCTGGAATCTCCTGAGCGGTGCTAGAGGACGGAGTCCCATTCAGGACCCTGAAGAAGGCGTGCCTCACGGCAGGAACCTTGAGCAATTCAAAGGCTGACAAATTGATTTTGACCTTCTTGAATTCTTCCGCCATATATTCACCAATTTGTTCGATTTCAGAGCTAAAGGCCTGGCCTATGGGAGAGCTAGGAGTTTGAATCTTTGTTTGCCCAGGCGGATTTTGGGGTTGGCTTTGGGGCTGACCTTGCGGTTGGTTTTGGGATTGGCTCCTGTTGAGATATTGGGCAGGTATGTGGGGTAACCCCGGGTTATTACTAGCATGAGGATCAGGCGGGGTGGCGAGGTTGTTCAGCAGGGTAGAAGTGGTGAAGGGTCCACCAGCTTGCCTATTCCTAAGGAAATAGGGACTGGACCGTTGATGGAACATGTGGACCTCATCCACAAATGGCTCTTCTTCATCCATCGGACCGTTATCTACCGAATCAAAAAGCTGAGCTAAGGTCGATTCATTACTTACCTCTTGCGCTTTCTCGTCCTCGACGGGGGTGGGCTCGGCTTCGGGTTCGTTGCGGTCCCCTCGCGGAAACGGCGCTTGATTGACCACCAGACATGAGGAATCATAGGGCTTCGATGGGACAATGTCCCTACAGCTGGCGTTGTCGACGGCATTCTGCACCTCAACCTGGAAGATTTCAGCAGCTGTTTGAAACTCAGGACAGTCCAGCTCAGAGTGCCTGCTGGTTTTGTGAAGTCGGCACCATCCGGACAAAGCTGCCTCGGCAAGATACACACCACTGGATGTTCGGTCATTGCCCGCTGGTTGATCAAATGGCGTGGGGACACCACCGTTGTTGGGCCTGGTGTTCCATGTGCGGTTCTGCCTCTGAGAAGGTCTTCTTTCAGCATTTTGATTGGAGTTTTGCCCCCTCTCATAATTCTGCCCCGAGGAAGTGCCTGCTTCCCGGTTGTCTCTATTGTCTTGAGACTCCCGACTGTCCCTATTGAGGTTGGCCTGAAAGTTACGTTGGGAGGCCTGCAGCTGATTATTCTGGTTCTTCAAATGCGTCATCTCTGTGGACATCTTCTTGATCATCTCGGTTAGCTCCTCTAGCTTGTCCTTCTCGGTCGCACCTCCAGGGGACGGAGCTGGATTTTGGAGAAAAGAAGGCGTGGTCGCCGGCTGATTTTGGTAAGCTGGAGGAAAGTCCGGTCCCGACAAGTATAACGGTGCCTGGGGCTGTTGGGAGAATGCCTGCTGTTGCGGGGCCATTTGAGGATAGTTGTATTGCTGATGGGGCTGCATATACGAAGTCGCTGGAGGCGCATAATTCAACGGTTGTCTAGGACGCATCACCATAGGCAATTGTGGCACCTGGTTCATGAGAGGCGTTTGGTGAGCAAAAGCCTGATTGAGCCCCTGAATTTGCATTAGGTGGGCGACGGGCCCCAAAGAGGGCAGCGGGCCAGAAATATTTTCCCCAAGTCGGCACTTGCCACGACGGCCTCTGCATAGGCGGCCAGCAGAGTGGCAGGCGGCGGGCGCATCCTTTTTACCAATGCCGAGGTAAGGTTGTCTAGGGCGGCGTAGTAAACTGGTAGAGCAGCCGCATCATTATGGACATATGGGTCCTGAAGCCTCATGTGGGCCCGGTGGAAGCGATCATTAAATGAACCGATAGGCTCGTTGATCTCCCTTCTAATGGACATGAACTGCTGATAAAGGTCGGTGGGATTGACAGGAATCTTGTACTTCTGTAGAAAGGCATTCTTCATCAAGTTCCACGTGGTGATGGATGCCCTTGACAGATTGATATACCAGTAGAAGGCCTCTTCTCCCAATGAATGCGGAAAAAGGCGACACGCCACGTCCTCATGATTCACCTGTATTTCAGTAATCGTCGTTTCAAATATCTTGATATGCTCTTCGGCTGTCCTTTGCATATCGCGGGGATGGAATTTCGAACAAAAGCCCTCCGGATTCTTGGGCATGTCATTGTAAACAGCAAAGTGCATCGGCGACAGGTTATGCGTAAGCCAAGCCATGGGGGGAGGCGGGGGTGGCACTTGCTATTGGAGAACGGGTACTTGGGGCTGTATTGGCAATACAACCACGATTCGGGGCTGCCCTTGAGCTATGGCTGCCTGGACTGCGCTTTGGGCTGAAAGGGCCAGGAGAGGAGCGAACCCCTAGCTGCTGGAAGGAAGACCCGCAACTGCTGCTTGAGATGGTTGGGCGGAAGATGAGGGCCAGCCAAGTGAAGGTGGAGGTGAAATGGAGGCGGATGGAAAGGAGGAAGAGACGAAACTTCTCCCTTGTGCTCATTTTGCCCTCGTGGGAGGCTGCAATTCTTCAAATTCTCCCTTGTTTGGCGCTGATCGTAGAATCCTTTGAAACCTTTTCGGGGAGAATGATCCGATCCGATCCAGCTTCGCTCAATCCTGCACCTTAGTATTCCAATCGTGGCCCTCCTTCTAGCGCCAGTTCTGTTGATGGTGTTTTTATACACTTCTCAACACAGGCAGTGCATAGGTGCACTACCTCTCTTGAAAGACAATCTTCCACAATCGGATTGCAGAACACTATCCCAAGGTCTCTCGGATGTCAGGTCATGACAGTGCTTAGATACCTCAGTAGTTGATGTGATTTTCTGGAATCACAAGGCGGCCTTACAGGAATACAAATTGTGGATGTGAAACACGAAGTAGGATCTTCAAAAAGGGAGTTCTTAGCATGAAAGCATTCAGGTGTTGACTGCAGGTTCAAACAACAATCTTGAACTCCATCTAGTTGTTAGATTCAGCTTTATAAGGTATAATGAACCTTGGTGTTGTTCAATTCCTAAAGAAAGTAAAAAAAAAGAGCGAAGGAGAAGAAAAGTTCCTAAGCCTAAAGCTTGCTGTGAACAGTGATAATGGAGTCCCTACAATGGACAATTCCTTCAAACAATCCCCCACTTAACCAGAAATTTCACAATATCATGGGAGTTGTGCAATCTTCTAAGGGCTGCAGATTTTTATCCTTCATTCACCACATACATGCATGAACTAAAGATAAGTGTTTGAGGCAGCTTAAATCAGGTCCAGACTAACTTTGCAAAGCTATCTACCTTCAGCAAACAGCAAAAAGTATGGACTAAGGAGTTATCAACAAAGCAGGAACTTTCATGAGTAGCCAACAGCATTCCTAAAATTATCAAAGTAACATGAACAGCTAACTAAACAGCAAAGAGATCTAAGCTAACACATAAGATTGGAGAAATGAATCAATTAACATGAGATAAAACAAGGAAATGCACCAAGTCAATGCTATTTCTCATATATTTCAGCAGCATGTCTTTACAACAACTCAACTCTCACTTTGCAAATGAGGGGAGTCCTCTATTTATAGTGTTTCAAAAGTTAAATGAATGGCCAAGATTCATTACAATTGTGTGGCCAAGATTCATTACAAAATAGGGTTTCACCTACCCCCAAATAGATTTACAATTTTAAAACATATTCTGTCTTTTCCCTATTTTGTCATCTAGTGGATGACACTATTTACTTTTTGTCCTGTAGCTGATTGCTGTCCCTTTGGCTGTAGCTACCTTTCTGGGAGGTCCTCTTCTTTGGCTGGGCTGTTTGGTTGCTCCTCTGAGGCTGCGTGTTCAATATGCTTGAGGATTATGGCCTGGAGCTTATCTACCTCGAGGATTTCGCACTTCAACGCCTGGTAGCTCCATTCTTTGGCGTTCTCTTCCAGCCGCTTCTAGTCTTCATCATACTTTGAGCTCTGATCTCTGAAAAGCTCTGATCTATCGAGGGCACGGGCAGCGAAACTTAGGAAGTCTGTCGTGATATCTCCGGCTGCCCCGTCCTTCATCCTCTCCTCAAAATAGGGTCTAACCTTCTCTGCATCTAACTGCACCGTGGGCATATCATGGCCCGTTATCAACTTCAGGTACTCGGTGCACTCTGCTCGGATTTCCTTGATCCACGCAATATCCAGATCAACCCTGCTCTGGATCTGCTCCATTCTCTCTTTACGGTGGATGAGGTCCCTGCGCCATATGTCTATCAGCCAGTGATCCTCCTCCTTCAATTCTAGTTTCTCTTCCCATGAGCTTTCTGGCATTTGGAGGATGGCCTCAACCTTCGGGAAGGTAGAGTCATAGATCGCGAGGAAGTTGGTGTAGAGCTTCCTCGTGCCTTCCAAGGACTGAACCAGGTCCAGGAACTTGTTGGCTATTTGCACGGCCAAGCCGATCCCTATGCTTCCGACCTTCACAACCTGCTGGAACCAGTCCTCCGTGGTCTTCTCCAGGTTCTTCCTCCTTTCCAGCTTATCTATTTGTTCCTTGGAGAGCAGCTGTGGCGCGGCCGTAGAGGTAGTGGGGAGGTCGTCGATTGAAGACCATTGTTGGATGTAGTCAGTTAGGGCAGCAACCTGCGCCTTTAGTTCATCCTTGGTGATCTTATCCTGATTAATCAGGTGCACTACCGTAGCCACTGACTCTTCCAGATGTCCCACCTTCTGTTCCTTGGTGGCCGTCCCTAGGTCGATGGTGGCAATATTGTAGCTTACTCTGGCCTGGCGAATAGTTGGCGTTGCCACTTGTGCTACTCGGGAGCCAAAAGCGTCCATGGTTACCCTAGAACGGACCTTAGGCTTCTTCTCCTTCTTTGGTGTGGCTAGAGATCGAGCCAAAATGGCCTCCAACCTCGACCTCGGATCGCTCAAGATAGGATTGGTCTTTTCGAGTTGTTTTTCTAGCCAGTCGGGCATGGCAGCCTTGTCCTTGAGCGTCTCGCGGCTGCCCTCACCCTTCTCTGTCAGAGGCAAGACCTCGGTCTCCTTTTCCAGCTCTTCTTTTTCTTCGACAGCGTCCCCTTCCTCATCGGAGTCCTCATAGAATACGAGGCTTTTGACGGGTGCCCTCGTGGTCAATAGCTGAGTGGGATCTTCCTCTCCCGCCACCCCTTCTTCCTTTTCTTCGACAGCCTCGGTTTCTGGGCTCTTCGCAACATGGACCTCGGCCTCAGTGACGGCTTGTTTGGGCTGCTCCTCCGGTGGCTGACCCTCTTCACCCGGCTGCTGAGCCGACTCTTCCTCGATGTCCTCATCAAAAGTTTGGACAACCTCTTTATCTCCCGAGCCATCCCCTTCATCCCTGCCCTCAGAAGAACGTGTCTCTTCCTCTTCATAAGCAACCTTGTCAATGGTTCTGCGATCGTGCTCAGGTTGCTCGTAATAGTCGTCGGCCTCCTCCTCCATAGGTTTTGAAGCCTCTCGCTCTTGCTCCTCCAACTCTTTTGAAATCTGCATGGTGGCCTCCATGGCTGGGGGCCCCGTTGGCAGTTCTGAAGGCTGGGATGTTGCGAGTGCTTGGGCCAAGGCTGCTTGGAGAGCAGGATCCATTAAAAGTTGCGAGAGCTCGGGGGGAAGATTTTGCAGGTGCCGTGTAATGGCCTCGGGCACGCTAGAAAGGGGAATAGGCGATGGTATTGTTGCCAGAGGTAGCGAGGTGATGGGGGACATGGCAGCAGCAGAGGAAGGGGAAGTAGTCATGCTGGAGGAGGAATCAATATTGATTACGGATCCAGCTGGAGGTGAAGAGGCGAGGTGAACGGAAATGTCCACCGCTTGTGGAGATGAGGCAATGGTGGCCTGAGAAGTGGGCAGCGCACCAGCCAGGGGAGAAAGGAGCAAAGGAGGCTGTGCCTCGTTTGTGATTAATGTCCTTTTGAGCTTCTTGGGAGATGAGCCTCCCGTATCCTTTGTTGTTTGTTCTTTGGGGCCCCCAGACTGCGCTGTTTCTACTTCTTTCCTCTTCTGGGACCTGGTGATGGGGGGAGACTTGGAAGTCTCACCGGCTGATGGGGAGGCAGCAACGTCTTCCGTGGCGCTTGGCCCGCTTTTGAGTGCCTCGTATGTAAGAGTTACCCCCTGTTGCTTTAGTTGTTCCACTTGCCCATCGACCCACTCCTTGGTGCGAGCTATGATAGGCTGAGTGACGGTATCCAGGTCCTCGACCTCCTGCTCATCCCAGTCGATGGAGGGGATTGCCAGGTCGGCAACCGCAGGGTACCTCGGGTGCACCAGGGTGGATTCATCTTCCTCAAGCTGGTCTGGCACCGGAAACAGCTGTACTCTTCTCAAGAACTGCACCGTCATCCGCATATAATGTCTCAGGCGGACCTCCTTATCATCTTTACAGTCTGCCCAGAAATCCTCAACATGGTACAGGTGGGTGTATGCCGGCCCTAGCGCCTTCCTGACGTGGCCGTGGGGATCCATTCGTGGGCGAGCCGTGTACCACTCAAGGTTATACTCCTTGAGTTCCTTTTCTGAGCTACCGGCGCATTGAGATGTTTGCAACCGATACTGGTCCTGGCCGAGGATCATGGGATAAGGGATCCCCGCTACGTGCTTCTGGCTGAAGACTGCCTGAATATGTTGGAGCTGCCGGGAAAGCTCCAGGAGGATGATTCGGTCATTTGGGTACCTCGGCAGTTTGTTTGGTCATTCTGTGAACCCTTGGGCGCGGATGTATGTGAATTTAGAGAACTGAATGTACAGGAAGGCATACTCCTTCAGGAGTGCCCTGGCGCTGTGAGATACCCTTCTCTCGAAGTCCCCAGCTATCAGTCTGATAATATGGCCTATGAAGGCATCATTGATCCGACGGTACTCCTTTTTAAAGTAGCGGTATTGTAGCTGAGGGTATTGGTCAAAAGGCTTGAGTCCTCGCTTATGCTCTCCATCCGGTGCCCTGAAGAGTCCACTATATTGCCTCTTATCCGCCAATGAGTACACGAGGTACGAGGTCATATAGAATTTGTTGCTCTTCTTGACATTCATAAACTGCTCGTGGAAGCAGTTGCTGATGATGCTTCCCCAATCAAATGAAATCTTGGTTTTAACGTCCTCATTCCCTCGGACGATCTGTTCAATATAATAAGCCATCCATTCCTGGAAGAAGGCGGCTGTCGGGAGGCCCATGACCCTGCTCAGCATGGTCACAAGGTCGTGATAGTCTTCATGAAAGTCGCTGCGGAAAAGCTCCTGAGGGACTTTTGCGGCGCTGCCCCGTTTCTCCTTGAGCCAGTAGACGTTGATTGACTTCTTGCAGCCCAACGGATTGGCGTCCCATGCTGCCTGACACTGCTCCATCGTGGGGATCTGCATGTATGGGAATGTGGGAATGTGGAAGGTTCTTGCAATTCCCTCGGGAGACATGTCTGCGAGGATATTCCCCTCTTTGTCTACTATGGTTCTGGTGTCTGTTTGGTAGGCTTCTCGGCAAGCCATTACCAACTCTGGTGCTATTAGAGACGGAGGAAAGCCAGTAGCCTTTGCGATTCCACTTTGGCGTATCATCCGGGCATTCTTTGTCTTAGGGTCGATCTTGACCCTTTGGGTGAATTCGTCAATGTCCACCTGGCCGATATTGGTGTCCGATATCTCCCTCCAGTCAGTTAAGACTTTTGACTGGAGCGGTTCACCTTGGAATTGAAATTTCATCTGGTCTTTGTCTTCTTTCCCACGAATGGCCCTTCCAGGTTTCTTACCCTTGTCCTTTTCGGTAGAGGCCCCTGAAGTTCCTGCGGCCGATTCCATATATCCTACAGGCAAAGGGCGAAGTTAGCACAAGAAAACACCGAAAACGTTAATATTAGTCCGTATCGAGCATATCACCTAAACAATCATTTAAATACATCATAAATTTAACCCTTAGGTGATATCTATATCATATCAGAGCATTTGACCAATCCGGGCCCGGAGGGCCGGACTTCCCTAGCAGGAATGCTGTTAGGAAGGGAAAACACGAGCGAAAGCCCCCAGAGACATCCGTTTGCAAGATTTTAATGTTCCAAGGGGTCCATGATGAAGAATGGCTCAATTTAGGACGTGGGTCGAAGTTAGATTTTCAATTTGGATTGATCTGGATCGATT
>VDFB02287965.1:0-49557 GCA_007258455.2 Sequoia sempervirens | reverse complement strand
AGGATGGCCTCGAACTTCGGGAAGGCAGAGTTATAGATCGCGGGGAAGTTGGTGCAGAGCTTCCTCGTGCCTTCCAAGGACTGAACCAGGTCCAGGAACTTGTTGGCTATTTGCACAGCCAAGCCGATCCCTATGTTTCCAACCTTCACAACCTACTAGAACCAGTCCTCCGTGGTCTTTTCCAGGTTCTTCCTCCTTTCCAGCTTATCTATTTGTTCCTTGGAGAGCAGCTGTGGCGCGGCCGTAGAGGTAGTGGGGAGGTCGTCGATTGAAGACCATTGTTGGATGTAGTCAGTTAGGGCAGCAACCTGCGCCTTTAGTTCATCCTTGGTGATCTTATCCTGATTAATCAGGTGCACTACCGTAGCCACTGACTCTTCCAGATGTCCCACCTTCTGTTCCTTGGTGGCCGTCCCTAGGTCGATGGTGGCAATATTGTAGCTTACTCTGGCCTGGCGAATAGTTGGCGTTGCCACTTGTGCTACTCGGGAGCCAAAAGCGTCCATGGTTACCCTAGAACGGACCTTAGGCTTCTTCTCCTTCTTTGGTGTGGCTAGAGATCGAGCCAAAATGGCCTCCAACCTCGACCTCGGATCGCTCAAGATAGGATTGGTCTTTTCGAGTTGTTTTTCTAGCCAGTCGGGCATGGCAGCCTTGTCCTTGGGCGACTCGCGGCTGCCCTCACCCTTCTCTGTCAGAGGCAAGACCTCGGTCTCCTTTTCCAGCTCTTCTTTTTTTTGGGCAGCGTCCCCTTCCTCATCGGAGTCCTTATAGAATACGAGGCTTTTGACGGGTGCCCTCGTGGTCAATAGCTGAGTGGGATCTTCCTCTCCCGCCACCCCTTCTTCCTTTTCTTCGACAGCCTCAGTTCCTGGGCTCTTCGCAACATGGACCTCAGCCTTCGTGACGGCTTGTTTGGGCTGCTCCTCCGGTGGCTACCCCTCTTCACCCGGCTGCTGAGCCGACTCTTCCTCGATGTCCTCATCAAAAGTTTGGACAACCTCTTTATCTCCCGAGCCATCCCCTTCATCCCTGCCCTCGGAGGAGCCTGTCTCTTCCTCTTCATAAACAACCTTGTCAATGGTTCTGCGATCGTGATCAGGTTGCTCGTAATAGTCGTCGGCCTCCTCCTCCATAGGTTTTGAAGCCTCTCGCTCTTGCTCCTCCAACTCTTTTGAAATCTGCATAGTGGCCTCCATGGCTGGGGGCCCTGTTGGCGGTTGTGAAGGCTGGGATGTTGCGAGTGCTTGGGCCAAGGCTGCTTGGAGAGCAGGATCCATTAAAAGTTGCGAGAGCTCGGGGGGAAGATTTTGCAGGTGCCGTGTAATGGCCTCGGGCACGCTAGAAAGGGGAATAGGCGATGGTATTGTTGCCAGAGGTAGCGAGGTGATGGGGGACATGGCAGCAGCAGAGGAAGGGGAAGTAGTCATGCTGGAGGAGGAATCAATATTGATTACGGATCCGGCTGGAGGTGAAGAGGCGAGGTAAACAGAAATGTCCACCGCTTGTGGAGATGAGGCAATGGTGGCCTGAGAAGTGGGCAGCGCACCAGCCGGGGGAGGAAGGAGCAAAGGAGGTTGTGCCTCGGTTGTGATTAATGTCCTTTTGAGTTTCTTGGGAGATGAGCCTCCCGTATCCTTTGTTGTTTATTCTTTGGGGCCCCCGGACTGCGCTGTTTCTGCTTCTTTCCTCTTCTGGGACCTGGTGATGGGGGGAGACTTGGAAGTCTCACCAGCTGATGGGGAGGCAGCAACGTCTTCCGTGGCACTTGGCCCGTTTTTGAGTGCCTCGTATGTAAGAGTTACCCCCTGCTGCTTTAGTTGTTCCACTTGCCCATCAACCCACTCCTTGGTGCGAGCTATGATAGGCTGAGTGACGGTATCCAGGTCCTCGACCTCCTGCTCATCCCAGTCGATGGAGGGGATTGCCAGGTCGGCAATCGCAGGGTACCTCGGGTGCACCTGGGTGGATTCATCTTCCTCAAGCTGGTCTGGCACCGGAAACAGCTGTACTCTTCTCAAGAACTGCACCGTCATCCGCATATAATGTCTCTGGCGGACCTCCTTATCATCTTTACAGTCTGCCCAGAAATCCTCAACATGGTACAGGTGGGCGTATGCCGGCCCTAGCGCCTTCCTGACGTGGTCGTGGGGATCCATTCGTGGGCGAGCCGTGTACCACTCAAGGTTATACTCCTTGAGTTCCTTTTCTGAGTTACCGGCGCATTGAGATGTTTGCAACCGATACTGGCCCTGGCCGAGGATCATGGGATAAGGGATCCCCGCTACGTGCTTCTGGCTGAAGACCGCCTGAATATGTTGGAGCTGCCGGGAAAGCTCCAGGAGGATGATTCGGTCATTTGGGTACCTCGACAGTTTGTTTGGTCGTTCTGTGAACCCTTGGGCACGGATGTATGTGAATTTAGGGAACTAAATGTACAGGAAGGCATATTCCTTCAGGAGTGCCCTGGCGCTGTGAGATACCCTTCTCTCGAAGTCCCCGGCTATCAGTCTGATAATATGGCCTATGAAGGCATCATTGATCCGGCGGTACTCCTTTTTAAAGTAGCGGTATTGTAGCTGAGGGTATTGGTCAAAAGGCTTGAGTCCTCGCTTATGCTCTCCATCCGGCGCCCTGAAGAGTCCACTATATTGCCTCTTATCCGCCAATGAGTACACCAGGTACGAGGTCATATAGAATTTGTTGCTCTTCTTGACATTCATAAACTGCTCGTGGAAGCAGTTGCTGATGATGCTTCCCCAATCAAATGAAATCTTGGTTTTAACGTCCTCATTCCCTCGGACGATCTGTTCAATATAATAAGCCATCCATTCCTGGAAGAAGGCGGCTGTCGGGAGGCCCATGACCCTGCTCAGCATGGTCACTAGGTCGTGATAGTCTTCATGAAAGTCGCTGCGGAAAAGCTCCTGAGGAACTTTTGCGGCGCTGCCCCGTTTCTCCTTGAGCCAGTAGACGTTGATTGACTTCTTGCAGCCCAACGGATTGGTGTCCCATGCTGCCTGGCACTGCTCCATCGTGGGGATCTGCATGTGTGGGAATGTGGGAATGTGGAAGGTTCTTGCAATTCCCTCCGGAGACATGTCTGCGAGGATATTCCCCTCCTTGTCTACTATGGTTCTGGTGTCTGTTTGGTAGGCTTCTCGGCAAGCCATTACCAACTCTGGTGCTATTAGAGACGGAGGAAAGCCAGCAGCCTTTGCGATTCCACTTTGGCGTATCATCCGGGCATTCTTTGTCTTAGGGTCGATCTTGACCCTTTGGGTGAATTCGTCAATGTCCACCTGGCCGATATTGGTGTCCGATATCTCACTCCAGTCAGTCAAGACTTTTGACTGGAGCGGTTCACCTTGGAATTGAAATTTCATCTGATCTTTGTCTTCTTTCCCACGAATGGCCCTTCCAGGTTTCTTACCCTTGTCCTTTTCGGTAGAGGCCCCTGAAGTTCCTGCGGCCGATTCCATATATCCTGCAGGCTAAGGGCGAAGTTAGCACAAGAAAACACCGAAAACGTTAATGTTAGTCCGTATCGAGCATATCACCTAAATAATTATTTAAATACATCATAAATTTAACCCTTAGGTGATATCTATATCATATCAAAGCATTTGACCAATCCGGACCCGGAGGGCCGGACTTCCCTAGCAGGAATGCTGTAAGGAAGGGAAAACACGAGCGAAAGCCCCCGGAGACATCCGTTGGCAAGATTTTAATGCTCTAAGAGACCCATGATGGAAAACGACATGTTTTAGGATGTGGGTCGAAGTTAGATTTTCAATTTGGATTGATCTGGACCGATTTGAGGAGCTTCGGAGGTTTCAGGCCGGAAGGCAGCTGGGCGATGGGAGCAGCGGCGGCGGGCACCAGACGGAAGTCCGGAGGCGGAAGTCCGGAAGCCGGAGCCCGGAGGCAGAAAGGACGGCCACGCTTAGGTTTACTTTCCAGTTTACATCGGACGGCATTCAGGTCACCTGGACCCGGAGGACGGGAGGATGCTATTCGATGGCCGCCATGCAAGTTTTGTTCGTTTCGAATGGCGGCGGCGAGCAGACTACCGGAGCCCGGGAGGCGGGACAGCACGAGGAAGAGGCCGCCGCAATTACTTGATGATGACTTGCACAACGGCGGCAAAGGGGGAACCGGGGTCCGAGACACGGGGAGCCGTTGGTGGACGGCCGCCGGAGAACACCATGAACGAACAGGCGACAACGACGGCGAAGGATGGGCCGGACACCGGAAGGCGGACCGACGCGCCCCGACGGCCGCCGTATGATGTTTGCAGCAGTGATAACGGCGGCGGCGAAAGGGACAACGGGGCCCGGGGTGGGAAAGGCAGGGCAGGACGGCCGCCGCGAGGATTTTTGTGGTCATCTGAGCAGCGGCGGCAAAGGGGGAACCAGAACCCGGAATGCGGAAGGATCGGCGGAGGAGGCTGCTGCAATCAAAATAACGCCAGGGCGACGGCGGCGGCGAAAGCCATCCCGGAGCCCGAAGGTTGGGAGGCCAGCAGGGTTCCGCTGGGAGCAGCAGCGGAACCGTCACGGAGTTCCGGGGACGGAACTCTGGACGACCAGGCCCGAAGGGTCCAAGGGACGGAAAAATAGGAGAGCGGGAAAATCTTTATTTTAAAACGGCCGAAAGTTAAGGGCGGCAGCCCGGGGCGGGAAACCCGGAGGCCCGGACCCGGAAGGTCCGACCTCCAGCGGATGGGTTCGAGGCTAGGATCCGGACGGCGACGGAGGGTCCCGGGCCCGGTGGCGTTCTTCGCCCTGTGCGAAGAACACCCGCGACACGGGCAAGTTCCGGGAGGCGAAAAATGATGATTCCGACGGGCCGCGGAAAATTCGAGGACATGGGTTTGGGGCGCAACGGAGAGGGTGTCCGTTTTATGCAATTTAATTTGTTGTTCAATTCATTTAAACCCTCAAAATGATCAAAAATAACGGGAGAGCGAACGAGGATGGCCTACCTCCAATTCGCTAAGTGGGACGATGACGGGATGCACTAGCAGAGTTGACAGAACGATGCTGGGGGCCGACGATCGCGATGGTGAAGTTTGCAGTGGGCTCCAATTCGGTCGCTGCTCCAATTCGTTCAATTCGCAAAGTTAACAATGAAGTTGGGGACCACGGTTTATATACCCAACCGCACATTAATGCCACATTTAATGCATCGTACGTCCGCGCCAAAAGTTGTTGAGATTCAAATTCGAGTCGGCGGCGGCAACGAGGACCTCGGGATCCGGCAGGCGGGAGGCTGCGCAACAACGGCCGCCGTAAGGATTTTGCCGCCGTGGCATTTTGCACTTTATTTGAACGGCGGCGGTGACAGGGACCACGGGGCCCGGAAGACGGGCCGACGCGCCCCGACGGCCGCCGTATGATGGCCATCGCGGGCGGTAATCACGGGGCGGAAGTCCGGAGGTGGACTTCCGGCTCCCGGGGCCTGAAGGAGCGGATGCCGGCCGGGAAATCCCCGAATAGTAACGAACGGCCAACATCCAGTCGGACTTCGGAGGGCGGAAGGATGCCCCGAAAACGCCGCCGAAGCGACAACAGCAGGAAGGAAACCCGGAAGGGGAACCCCGGAGGCCCGGGCCCGAAGGCGCCCAGGGCCGCCCCAGAGCCCGAAAGGCCTAAGGCACCCACAAGCCCCCAGAGGGCAGGAAAACAAAAGGGAAACCACGGCCGATGTTAGAACGAAACCTTTAGGGCAAGATCGGCCAGACAGGATGTCAAAAAAGAGGGGCACGCAAAATGAGGTGGCCCCAAAAGACCCGACACGGTCAACAGAAAAGAGGGTCCCCGTTCTGAATGGGGCGTGTGTGCTGAGGGCACAACAGGTTTTATCTTTAAACTCATTCTTTTTCGCAGGATTGAAGGAATAATTAGTCTCCATTAAGAAAAGTCATTGATTATACATTCTTGCATTCTTTTGTTTTGATAATGTTGTGATGATTGCTAGGTAGAAAGTTTCTAGCTTTGGATTACTAATTTAGCGATCTTTGGGTGTCTTTGATAATTTAGCAATGATTGTTGGGTAGTAATTTTCTAGCTTTATTGCATATTTATTTTATTTACATATTTTCATTTTAAAATTGGGCTTAAATATTTTTTATTCTTTAAATTGGTGTATTGGAAGTTTGAATGTAGGGTACAATTACCCTTAGTTTTGAAAATTATTGTTAGGGGTGAATTTGAACCTTTCTTAAAAACATAAAAAAAAATTGATCAAAATACTATTTCATCAAGGGTAAAATTACCCTTAGTTTAAAAATGAGGGTTCTATAAAAAAAATCGAAAGCTTGAATGAAGTGTAACCATAAAATTTCTTGTAGTTTAAATGGGAACTTTTTGGGTTTTGAATTACTTCCAAAGTCAATTTTTTGTTATTTTCTAGAACTGATTTAATGGCCACTACAATAACATGATTTTTTCCTCTTGAAGTGGTAAATTTGAAGCACGAATGAAGAGTAAAATAATAAATTACCTTTCTCAATAAGCTAGTTAGGTTTTGAATCATTTAAAAAAATTCAAGGTTGAGTGCCTTTCTATGGGACAATTTAACACTGACTATTGACTAAATGGTGAATACTTAGTTCTAAGTAAGTGAACATAGAAAGGCCAATTGGAAAAAAAAAAAAAAATGTGTTCAATTACTTGAAGGAAAATTTGAATTATTTCTTTACTTATCATGGTACTAATTATATGGGAAAGATGTTGAGTGTATATAGATTTGTTGATGCAATTTATGGTGGAAGTCTTGATAATTGGAGGTCTACAAGTGGATATTGTTTATTATATTTAGAGTAGTGACTTGTATGAGAAAGAGGAAATATATGGTTTCCTTATCAATTACTAAATAAAATTATATGGTGCAACAAATGGTTGTAATGAGGTTGTACAAATGAAAAGATTGAGTGGTAGTACTAATCTTAAGAGTCAAACAATGGTGTTATGCGATTCATAGATTGCATTTTTCTAGCTAAGAATTATATTTGCCATGCTAGGACCAAGCATATTGATGTGTAGTGTCACTCTTTAAGGGAGATGGTTAAAAGAAAGAAGGTCCAAATGTAGAAAATTGATGGTTAGACAAATATTTTATCAATTCTTTAAAAAACCTATAAGGAATATGAAGTTCATGTATTGTATGGATTGGATGGGCTTATCCCATTCCCAAGCATGATGTTAATCTCTTGGGTTGAATATTGCAATATCTCTTGTGGTGAATATCAAGTTAGAGAATGTTGGAACTTAGGTGATGTTCACCTCTATGTAAGGATAGTTTCTCTACACATATAGTTGTGGTGATCATATGCAATGAAGTTACAAGTGTTGTGATATAACAAACAAATTAACTTAACCTATACATGACAAAGGTTTTTCAAGTGTTATAACATATCATATATGTTTTCTCACATGTGGTTACATTATGGAATCAACTACAAGATATTTGAAGAAATCATAATTACATATATGTTTAATGATTGTGATAGCATGAATGGTGATGTTGGAGCACATGCGATTGTGATATGGTTCATATGGTGAGATATGTGAGAAAACAAATATTCTAGAAGATGACATTAGATACCACAAGTAGTCTAGAATATGGTTATGTTCATGTGAGCTACTACAAGAAAATAGATGGCAGTGGTGGCTATATTGGAAACATATGTTCATATTGACAATGTTATTCTGTAAACTACTATTTTATAGTGTGTAATACTAGCATAATGTATAAGTGATTATCCATATGGAGATATCATATTTGATCTCATTTATGGAATGTCAATGTCATATATATGGTTCAAATATATTTACATGACTCTTGGTTATCGACAAGCTGGTTGGATAGTTGGATGGCTAGTATTCCCATAAATCATTTACTCATGTATTAGACATTTAATATATTTTTACATTATATTGGTTTTTTTGATAATTCAAATGATTTTAGAAGGGTATGCACTATATTGAGGCTTCAAAAGACCTTATTGTATTGAGTCAATGTTGATTCTAAATGATACACTTGTACATGTCTTTTGGTATTGATTTATTCCAATGAAATATTTTTGCACATAAAAATATTTATTGTGTATAATTTTGTAGATGCACACTATCCCAATCACATTTTTATATGATATTAGATAGACTCTTGCAAATGTTAGATGATTAACTCAATACATAATCTTAGATTTTGATCATCCTATTTATCAACTATTTATAATAGGGGTTAAAATCCCCAACACACTTTACATTCATAATTGTAATGATCATACTTTTGTAATAAATGCATTGGATGTTTAATTTATTATAATGTTTTATTATGTATAGTTGTCACTCTTTCCATAAAATAACTACAGGTTCCTCATGATCAATATTTTCCATTTATGTTGGAATAAATTTGTAATCTTTCTTTTGCAAAAAAGATATTTTCAGTAATTCGTTATGATCGAATATTTCACATTGTTTAGTTGTAAATTATGTATAAAAAAGAATAATCAGAATTTATCCCAATCTATCGTATGGATTTACACTCAAAGGAAAGGTTATCTTCCTTTGTAAGAGTCAAATTCCACACACTACAGCTAGTATTTTTTTCCATTTGATTTATTAAAATGCATTTTTGTATATGCAGCACACTAAATTTAGCACGTATATTCACAATTGTGTGATTTACAAGAACAAAAAGAAATATAAAAATTAGCAGACAATATATGTCGTTTACATGGTTGTATATATCAAAGAATCGTGGAGAGACTGCAGTGGAAAACATACTTTTGAATTCAAAAAAATCTAACATTCCATTGCAATCTGAATCAAATCTACATATCATTTTCTTGCACTGTTTTGGATGTTATGCCTGTGGAATTAATCCCAACGTGGAGAGCACTCGTTGCAGTTCTTCACAACAGAATGTAAAAAATGTATACAATGTCTTTCTCCCTTTTGTTTTGTTTGTTGGGTTAACTGAAGCCCAAATTAGCAAGTTACTTTCTTTTTTGAAATACTTTCTCTTCTTTGTAATTACTTCCATTGGCGTGTGTGGCCAATTTAGAAGTTGTCTTTTCGAATGGATCTTTCCAATTAATTCGTAGAAGGCTGTTTTATATTTTGAAGCTGCTGGCTGAATGTAATTGATTCAGAAGTTGAGAATAATATGAGATAATCCCTGAGTGTGGACGTAGCCATCAAATTGATGGTGAACCACGATAAATCTGGTGTTATTATTTTGTGATTGTTTTTAATCTTTATTTCTGCAATTTATTTTTCACTTTTATTCTGTAATTATTTTCAACAATTGGTATCAGAGCAGGTTGGAGAAATTTGGTGCAGGAAATTGTGAAGAACTTCTACAGCCATGGAAGATGTAGACAAGTGGAAAATCGAAAGATTTGCAGGATAAAATTTTAGCCTTTGGAATGTGCAGATGGAATCTCTTCTCAT
The DNA here is from genome assembly GCA_007258455.2 of Sequoia sempervirens. Lineage (NCBI taxonomy): Eukaryota > Viridiplantae > Streptophyta > Pinopsida > Cupressales > Cupressaceae > Sequoia > Sequoia sempervirens. The sequence continues at coordinate 40,093 of VDFB02287965.1, read as the reverse complement.
TAAGCAAGATCTGTCGAATGCATTGGCTGGCAAAGCCAAAGGGAAATGATCTCTATCGGATGAAGAATGGGATAAGTTGGACCAAAAAGCAAGAACTACAATCTTTCTGTCGCTCTCCAGTAATGTTCTATTTAATGTCTCTGCAGAGAAGACTACACAGGAGTTGTGGGATAAATCAATTGTCTTCAATGTATGAAATGGCATCTGCTTCCAACAAGGTATTTATTATGAAGAAATTGTATAATTTAAAAATGCGAGAAGGAGGGGTTATGTCCAATCATTTGAATGAATTTAATACATCTGTTACCCAGCTGATTTCTATAGGCATTAATTTGGATGATGAGATCAAGGCTATTTTATTACTGTGTTCTTTACCAAATAGTTGGGAAGGTGTTGTGATGGCAGTGAGCACTTCGGTGGCTGCCAAAAGCAAGCTGAAATTCGATGATGTTGCAGCCACTTTATTGAGTGAAGATATGCGAAGAAAAAATCAAGAACCATCATCTAGTGAGGCATTAACGGCTGTAAGTATTGGAAATAGAGGTAGAAGCAAAGAAAGAGGCAAATATAATAATCGAAGGAGATCAAAATCCAGATCGCAGTCAAGAGGTAGAACGGGTGCCTGTTGGTTTTGTGGCAAGCCAGGCCACATAAAGAAAAACTGTTGGAATTATAAGAAGGCACAGGACAAAGTCAGTAATAATGAAGCAAACATTGCAGCCGAAAAAGATGATGGAGTTTTAATTTTGGCTGCCGGTGACATGACTGCAGACTCTTGGGTACTTGATTCTGGAGCTTCTTTCCACGCTACTTCATGCAGGCAAGCTTTTACAAATTTCCAAGAAGGTGTTTTCGGTAAGGTTTTTCTTGGTGACAATAAAGAGTGTGAAATTATTGGTAAGGGTGATATAATTTTAAATTTAAAGAATGGCAGTAAATGGATTTTAAAGGATGTTAGATATGTTCCTTTATTGAAGAGAAATTTAATTTATGTGAGTCAATTAATTACTTCTGGGTGTGATGTTAAGTTTTTTTTAGAAAATTGGCAAGTAACAAAAGGGGTTTTAGTGATTGCTAGAGGCAAGAAGTTGGGTAATCTGTATATTTTAAAATGCCATGGTGAAGTGGGAGCTACCATGACAGTCATGGACAGCAATTCAGAAATTTGGCACAAGAGGCTCGGTCACATGAGCCAGAAAGGGATTGAAGTAATGCTTCAATGAGATCAGCTTCCTGGCCTGCAATCGGTGGATTTGCAGTTTTGTGAACATTGTCTTTACGGAAAAAAAAGTCGGGCCAACTTCTTGAGGACAGGCCATGATCAGAAATCAACTCCTTTGGCACTTGTGCATTCAGACGTGTTTGGTCCTACTGAGGTAACTTCATTTGGTGGTGCAAATTATTTTGTCACTTTCTTGGATGATTGCACTAGAAAAGTTTGGATCTACATGTTAAATAAAAAATCAGAAGTTTTTTCGAAGTTTAAAATTTTCAAGGCTCTTGTCAAAAATCAAATAGGGCATAAGATTAAATGTCTGAAAAATGACAATGGAGGAGAGTTTTGTTCCTCGGAGTTTGATAATTTCTATGCAGACAACGGCATTCGTAGAATAAAGGTGGTCCCATTCACCCCTCAGGAAAACAGAGCAGCTGAGCGGTTGAATCGGACAATTTTAGAGAGAGCTCGTTGTATGCTCTCCAATGCCGGGTTGGAAAAATAGTTTTGGGCAGAGGCGTACAACACTGCAGTTTATTTGATCAACCGTGCCCCATCATCTCGTTTGGATTTTGACATTCCTGAGGAGAGATGGCTCGGAAAGAGAATTTCATATCATCATTTGCGGGTGTTTGGCTGTGATGTGTTCATGCATATTCTGAAAGAACAATGAACAAAGCTTGATTTCAAATCAAAAAGATGTATTTTTCTGGGCTATGGAGAAGATTAATTTGATTTTCGACTGTGGGATCCCGTTGCAAGAAAAATTGTGCACAGTCGGGATGTTGTCTTCAATGAGAAAAAATTCTCAGGTTTGCAGCCTCTGGACAAATCCTCTGATGAATATTTTAATATTGATTTATTTGAAAACAGTCGTGTTAAGAACACTTCTGTGTCTTTCTCCCAGCCCTTAGTCATTTCTTCCAATTCAAACACCTCTACTTGTTCGCAGTCATTTAATTTACATGGTCTGCCTTCGCATATTGGTGCCCCTATTTATACAAGCACACAATCTATTACTAGTTCTCAGCCCTCTCTATTTCATACAATGCCTCCAGTTATCAATTCACAGTCACCAATCAGAGAGGAGTGGCCCACACCAATGATACCGCCGCCCTTGATATAATATTCGCTGCCTCTAGATTACACATAGCCCTCTCACACCCATCCGCAGCCTCCTCTCATTTCACCGTCCTCTTCACATGGCAATCCGCCTTTTCTAAGTGAGGCGCAGCACTCTTTACTCAATTTGCAGCCTTTATTGCATAATTCGCTGCCTTCAGATATCAATTTGCAGTCATTAGTGAATGCTACGCAGCCTTCTTTGGGTAATTCGCATACTTCACATTTTAATTCACTGCCATTGCCAAACCATACGCAGCCATTTGGAGTTAATGCACAGTCTCTACAAGTTAATTCGCAGCTCCAAAACATTGCTATGCTGCCCAACGCCTTTGCCACGCAGCCTTTATTAGCCAAGGCGCCACCCTTTAAGGATAAAATGCTGCCATTAAAGGAAAATTTGCACCCTTTTATTGTTAATTCACAGCCTACATTGGCAGGTGCGTTGTCTCCACCATTCAGAACGCAGTTTCCAGAGACAAGCGCTGCCTCTTCTACTCTTATTGATAGAAACTTACAATCTTATCAAGTGGGAGTTGATAGTGCACAGAACATTGAAGAAATACAGGGGCAGCAAATTGGACCAATGCAACAGGGCAATGTGGAAAGATAGGGCAGTGGTGTTCATTTCCACAATAATCAAGAAAATATAGAGCAAGGAGGAAATTTGCAATCTGACAGTCATTCTCATTTAAGGAAATCAATACGGAAGCGGAAGTTACCACAAAAATATGCTGATTTTGAGTTATTTTCTGCTGATAATTATGATTATGAATTATTGCTTTGTGGTGAGGCAGAGCCAGCAACTTTTAAACAGGCTTGTAAGAATGCAAATTCGGTCAAATGGATGGAGGCAATGAATGAAGAAATACTGTCTCTGCATGCTAATGAGACTTGAGATTTGGTTCCACTTCCACCAAATCAGAAACCTTTGAAAAATAAATGGGTGTATCGGGTGAAAGAGGAAGAGGGAGGTCATCAACGTTACAGGGCCAGGTTAGTTGTCAAGGGTTTTGCTCAAGAAAAGGGCATTGATTTCAATGAAATTTTTTCGCCAGTTGTGTGAATGACTACTATTCGAGCAGTGTTAGGGTTGGCAACCATTTGGGATCTTGAACTTGAGCAATTAGATGTCAAAGCTGCATTTCTTCATGGTGATGTTGAAGAGGAATTGTACATGGAGCAGCCTGAAGGTTTTGCAAAACTAGGTCAAGAACATCTCTATTGCAGATTGACGCGGAGTTTGTATGGGCTCAAGCAAGCCCCAAGGCAGTGGTATTTAAAATTTGACAGCTTCATGACTCAGCAACATTTCATTCATTGTGATTCGGACCCCTGTGTTTATTACAAAAAGCTTCCAAATGGTGAGTTTGTTATTTTATTACTTTATGTTGATGATATGTTGGTTGTTGGCAATAGTGTGAGGATAGTTCGTGAGTTAAAACAACATTTATCTCAACGATTTGCCATGAAGGATTTAGGGGCAGCAAAGAGGATTCTTGGCATGAATATAATAAGAGATAGGAAAAAGAGAGAACTTAGATTATCTCAAAAAAAAAATATTCATAAAATCTTAGATCGATTCAATATGAAAAATGCCAAATCTGTGAGTACTCCTTTGGCTGATCATTTTAAGTTATCCTCAGCTATGTGTCCTAAAACAGAAGAAGAAAAAGAGTACATGAAACGTGTCCCTTACTCATCCGTAGTTGGCAGTTTAATGTATGCCATGACTTGTACTCGTCCGGATATTGCTCAGGCACTAGCAGTAGTGAGCAGATTTATGAGTAATCCAGGTAAACAACATTGGCAGGCAGTACAGTGGATATTTAGATATTTGAAAGGTACTTCTGATCGCGGTTTATGTTTCTGTGGTAAGGACATTCATCTACGAGGTTGTGTTGATTCAGATATGGCTGGAGATCTGGATAAAAGATGTTCTACCACCGGTTATACTTTCACTTTTGCTGGGGCAGCGATCAGTTGGGTTTCAAAGTTGCAACAGGGAGTTGCACTTTCTTCTACAGAGGCTGAATATATTACTCTTTCAGAAGGGGCAAAAGAAATGATTTGGTTGCAGCGATTGATAGGTGATTTGGGGTTTCAGCAATCTATTTTTACTCTTTTTTGTGATAGCAATAGTGCTATTCACTTGTCAAAGAATTCAGCTTTTCATAATCGGACGAAGCACATAGAGCTGCGCTATCACTTCATTCGCCATTGTATTGAAGACGGGAAGCTGCAGGTACAAAACATTGACACAAAGCTCAATCCAGCTGACATGTTGACAAAAGTAGTTCCGAGGGAGAAGTTTGAATTTTGTAGAGCTTCTCTCGGACTTGTGCAGCTCTGACTTTAACTCTGCAGCGGTGGGATATCTCTGAGCAGCAATTTGGTCTTCAAGTGGGAGATTGTTGGGTTAACTGAAGCCCAAATTAGCAAGTTACTTTCTTTTTCGAAATACTTTCTCTTCTTTGTAATTACTTCCATTGGCGTGTGTGGCCAATTTAGAAGTTGTCTTTTCAAATGGATCTTTCCAATTAATTCGTAGAAGGTTGTTTTATATTTCGAAGCTACTGGCTGAATGTAATTGATTCAGAAGTTGAGAATAATATGAGATAATCCCTGAGTGTGGACGTAGCCATCAAATTGATGGTGAACCACGATAAATCTGGTGTTATTATTTTGTGATTGTTTTTAATCTTTATTTCTGTAATTTATGTTTCACTTTTATTCTGCAATTATTTTCAACATTGTTTTGGCTCTATTTTAATTAGGGTGCTTTTTAAGGGAATAATGAGTTTGCGAGTGAAGATTTTTTAAGCAATTACAATTTATGTTATAATTTTCAATTATTTTTAGATCACTTTTGATTTTAAATTATTTATTTATATTTGTACGTGTAAATTCAATTTAAGTTGTTTTTATTTTAAATTATCTTATTTTATTTTTGAAAATTAAAGTTTATATTTTATTGATTTCTTATGAGTTATTGTGAACAAATATAACATACTTATATCTGTATTCATTTCTATATTGTATTGTTGTATAAAAAGACATTTATTTATTCATTTTAAATCATTATAGCTCAATTTAAGATATATTAAAGAAAAAAAATTAATAATCAAAAGAACAATTAAAGTATCATAGCAACATTACATTAGTATAAACCATTTTATGTCGTTGCATATTTTCTTTTTGTCCTCAATATTGGTTCCAAAGTTAATGAATTGATCCATTTAAGGGTCTAAATGACAAGAACACAACCCTCACATTTTAACTTCTCTAAAGATTTTGCTAAACACCATTGGTCCTAATTGAGATCTAATATCAAAAGGTCATGGAGAAAAAAATCAACTATTAGATTTCTACCAATTCATTCTTGTTGACACATATTCATATTGATATGCAAATTAATTTCTAGAGGCATGGATATTATGTTCACATATATAAATCTAAACCAAAATAAAATATAGTTAATTCAAAATTTAAAGGCTAAACATTTTATTCAAATGATTTTTCCAAAATAAAAAAAAAATATTTTATTGTGAAACCACTTTTATGTGTATATGATTTTTTAAACTAGTAGACCATATTTTTTGAATACATTTCATTCTTCATTAATTAGTGTAATGTTATTTCACTAACTTGTTAACATTCTCTTATGTTACCACTAAGAATTGTTTCTCTTTCATCGACACCTCATACCAATATTGGGGATGATTGAAATTCTCTTGATTTTATACCTTTATGTACTAAATATCACAAAGTTAATGAAAATAATCATATTATTTCTCCTTTATAAACATATCCCATTATATTTGGTCAAACACATTTATCTCTTCACAAGGCTATCACAATCATGTACCAAAAGCTAGTATTAATGATGATTGTGATTTATCTTCTTGTCAACTAGCTAACCAATGTGTAAATATTTTTAGTACTCTACAAAAAAATTCTTATTTTAAGAAAAAAAATGGTCTAAAGAAGGTACATTATAATATCTTTAACCATAATAAAATTATAATACTATTAGTTCGGGCTAATCTTCATTTAAGGATAAGAAAATAAATGGAACATTACAAATATTTAAGTTTTTCATTTTGTATAGTTACAACATGATATGCTTAGAGTTGGTACATATCCTAAGTCAATTTATAAGCATTTAGTGGATAGTAAACTTCATTTAGATATATTCTAATGATAAATTTCATGTTGAATTTATGATTTTATATGAAATTTTTTGTAATATTCATCATGAAATATTTGTATCATATAATGAAATAACACTTGAATATAAAATACATCCTCATCTAGATAGCATAAAATGTTGAATGAGAGTATGAAGTATGGAAGGATCATGTGAAAAAGATAAGAATATGTCAAAATAAAAAATATTTTCATGTTGATCGACCAAAAAAAATGATCTACGAAAATAAATAATGAGAGATTATCCAAGGGTAGTTGATTGGGATCAAAGAGGTATAATATGACTATATATGCTCAACTCCTAATCAAGGCATGGTGAGATAATGTAATCAAAGGTGATTCAAAATCCTAGGAAAATATTAATTAAAAAATTAAAACTATATATAAAAGATAAAATTGTAGAGGTCAAATTAAGGATGGGTAGGATGGATAAAATAAAAGTGAAAAATGAATCCTAAAATCTAGATGAAAATAAAACAATGAAGCATAATCAGGGAAAAGAAAATATGTCTTAATCAGATATGAAAGGTAGTTTAGATAATCATGAAATAGATTAAATCTAAAAACACTAATTAGAAAAGAAGACAAAGCTCTAATGTCAAATCCGAGTACATGTTGGAATATCAAGTTCACTAATTATTGAATGAAAATAATTATACTATATAAACAAATATAGGCTAATTAAATACATGCAACCAATAAGCACAAATTAGCCTTTATTAAAATAGAGTTTGATCAATAATTATAATAAATATGTTAAAATAAAGTAAGAAGTTTAGGAGTGCTTAGCTCTAGAATCATTGGTGTAGAAACACTATTAATTTCATACTAAATTTATTTTCCATTATCTATAAATTAATTCCCTTAGTCTAATGGATGTATTAGAGTATATGTAATATCAAAATTTCTTATGGTTCAATCATGAGTATTGTGAGGTCAATCTCAGGTACTACAAACTCAATCTAACATGTAGAATCAAATCGTGTCACGTGGAAAAGATTCACAATAATGGGCATTAGTAAACCTACTTGACTTCAATATCATTAAAGTCAAATGTGTCAACTAGATATATAGGAATTTTGTTGGAATGATCACTATCTCAATAAGTGATTGTTTTCTCATAGATCAACCCCCTTGGTGGATTAGATTAATGATAATGAGAAATATTGAAGGCAACATTGATCAACATGTGGATATTGTTCTTTATCCTTTAAAACATCAAATTGTACTCTAATATTCCTTTTAATTTCCAAAATCTATCATTAGTATTAATGACACATTATATGTCTTTTAATACCAAAACATAACATGTTTTAAGAAATAACTATTGTTGATAATAAATAGTAGAAAGGAACAATAATGTTAAGTTTTCAATTTGAATATTTGAATTTTCCTTTGAGATTGAAATAGATCAATCTTAAATTAAACATAAATAAACATTAAAAATAAAATAATAATTTTGAAACATCAAATAAATGTAAAAATAAAAATAAAAATAAAAATAAATAAATACAAAATGTATGAAAATAAGTATAAATAAAAAGAAATACAATTACAAATTAAATTATAAGCTATATCTAATATAAAAATATATCACTTAAAATATATTATTATATTTAAAATATTCTATAATATAGCAAGAACATACAAATTTCTCCATTATTCATTTGCTTAACTTCAATTTATTTTAAGCTAGGCAGTATTATTTCCCACACTAAATAACAGTTTATATGTTTCCATTAATTTTATTTCTAAATTAATTTATGTATGTTTAAAATTTAAAATCTCATGATGACGTCCATGACGACTTCTCACATTTAACATTTTCTTTAGGTATCCATCGAGATGGTAAGAGAATATTAAATAATTCTTGTGCTGCACGTTATTATTGATCTGAACAGTAATGCCGACTTCACAGCCGCCTATTTACAGAGGTTACAAGATGGCTGGACTAACGGATTAAATTACCGCCCTGTTTCATGCGCGTTTTGGAATTATCATTTCTTCATCCCCATGCAAATCCACCAACCCTTAGTTTTCACGTCATCTATGCACCAATGTCGGAAGAAGATCTGAGATGTATGCTCAACAACCCTCTTCAAGGGCACCTCCCATTTGAGGAATTTGCTGATTTATACCACTCCATCCTCAACAATCTCGATGATAGCGAAGAAGATGTGTCATGTTAAGGATTAAGATTGTATAGAAAATGGTAGAATGTTTCTAGAAACTTTCATATGCTAGAACATTCTTGGAGCTATTCTAAAAAAGAACATTCTAAGAACTGTTGTTAAAATGAAGTTTCCAGATTTTAGAATTATCTAGAAAACTAGAAGCTTCCAGGGTTCAAGGAGATTGTAGCTATATATATGTGATTGTAGAGAGCTGATGGGTACAGCATCTGGATTGTTGGTAGATACAACATTTGGATAGCTGCTAGACACAACATTTTGGATGTAATATGCAAGCTAGAAAAATATAATTTTCTGAGTTATCAACTCTGTTTTGCCCTGTCTTTTCTATGTTCATTATTGCTGTTATATTGTTTTAGTTTGGGCCTGTTTTCTAACACGTCTTTTCATCAGAATAAAGAAGGGTACATTTCATCCAACGAGCTCCACCGTGCCGTCTCCATGTCCACAAAGGGATTGTTTCCGCAAAGGCTAAAATGCCAGGAAGAATGCGGAGGAGGATTCAAAGCATTTTTTAGGCCATTCGACATGCAATAAACCTTGAATGCAGGCCTAAATATTTCTAGCTGTAGAGAATCAAAATCAAATTATAAACAACCAACTACTCCTTCAATCACAGTCAAGCATAGAATGTGTAACCAATTTTGCAAGATATGCAACAAACCATAGAATTCTGATAGTTCTGTGTGCAGCGGGAGGTATTTCAAATGGACCGCTCCAACAATAGATGAGACATTGATTTTCCCTACTGTTGGCAATTCTCTACGTCTTCGTCATCCAACACTCAACAAGATTTGCCTTCATCACCCTAGATTTTGAATCTTGGGTGTCTTTAAAGCAGCTGTGACGGTGCGCAGGCGGCGAAGAATATGTTGTGTTTTGCAGGGATTTCTTTTATAAATAAAAGGCCTTGTGTTCAATCGCAACCTTTGTACATGATAAAATAGTAATGCTCATGTACGGATTAGTCAAAGCTTATAAAAATAGATAACAGACCTTTGTATCTAAAGAGGTTTAATGCAAGCTTATAATTGTTGACCTAGACTAAATATTTTATTTTATTTTATTTACGAACATGCATTTTTTCCTGTCCTGTATGTTACAAGATTGTTTCTAAACTTTTTGTGTATGTTTTTTACATAAGCAATCTATTTCAAGGTGACAGTGGGAAAATAATATCATCAAATAAAGAATAAATGAAATTATAATATATTTGATTGACATAGTTACACATAGGCCATTCAAACGCTACAAAGAAATCATGGAGAGACTGTAGCGGACATCATACTTTTGAATTCAGCAAAATCTAACACTACATTGCAATCTGAATCAAATCTGCATATCATTTTCTGGCACTGTTGTGGTTCTTGCGTGTGCGGAATTAATCCCAGCGTGGAGAGCACTCTTTGCAGCTCTTCACAAGAGATGTATCCGTCTTTATTCTCATCAAAAATCTTGAATGCTTCCATCAAATCGTCTGATTCATCTTTTTCTTCGTCTTGTTCGCGATTGAAGATGAAGTTATATAAATCAACAAACTCTTCGAATTGAAGACCATAGCTAAAATCCTCTGCACCTTTGTTTCTCACTGTTAATCTCAAATCTTCTTCTGACATTAATATTCCGAGCTTGTTTGTGAATCGACAGATTTCATGGACAGTAACGGCTCCATCAGCATTCTTCTTCAATAGTTCATATACTCTTTGAATTTCATTCAGATCAGCCATTTCAAGACAGAAAAAAAGCAGCTATAATCTCTAAATATATAAAAACAGACCCGTAAATCGACCGCTCGGCGTAAAGGGCAACAGATATTTAAACAGTAAGAATATGATATATAATCTGCTGTCTGGTTGCAAGGGTTAATTCGTATTTATTAGAGGCAGAAAAGAAGGTTCAAGGCCATTGCGAGGAAGAAGAAAGGATTGGCAGTAGAAAACGTGAGGAAGAGCACAACTCCTCCGTCCACTCTGGAAACCGTGTTACCGTCGCTTCGTACTCATCTTCGATCATCGCGATTCACGACGACTTTTCGCTGTAGAAACAGGAAAACAAAGAAATTAGAATAGTCTTAAGATTATGGTATTCCACGATCTGATGTGTAATTTGAGCGGATCTGACGTATCTCGCGCATCCGAATGATCTGAATGTGAAATAGGGCAAACGTGTCTCCAGCATGTGAATGCAGTTTCGAGTAGAATAATTATTAGTAAAACGTTGCTTCTGCCATGTTCCACAGCCGCCGCGCATACAAAAAGAGGCGTGCTTTGATTACATCACCTTAATTGTCAAGTTTTGTTGTCTATTTGATTAACAAAGATATTTATCTTAGGGGAGAGGACCCATACCTAGCATGTTTCAATAGTATCTAGCATGTTTTAATAGTTGTGATAGTATTTGTTTATATAATGTTTAATATTTTTTATTAATATTAGATTAATAGTTGTGACTTAAAAGCAACCAATCATGCAATGCCACATCAACACTCAATAAAACATGTTGTGAATGAACAATTATTGGTCTCACTTTTTTTTGGGTCTTTTTGGACACTTTGACAAAAAGCATGTTGATGTGGCATCATATTTGATGATGTGGCCCTGAAACCTTAGTTATAAGAAGGGGACTTGCCAAGTAAGCTACAAATTAGGAGTGATTTGAAATTTCCACATAGGATAATTAAAAGAACGAAATTAGGGTGCTCAACTATTGGATCCTCCCCCTTATGTGGTTATTTTTTCTTATATTTTTGGGAATTTGACATTCTCACATAATTTAATATTTTTAAAAACTTATCTTTCTATTAGAGTTCTAGACTTTTTCTTAATTGAATTTTATATTTATATATTATTGGTTTCTTTATCACAAAATTTAGATTTTTATTGCATGATTTTTCTTGATTTTTATTTTATATAAAATTTAATAAGTTTAGGATCTACCATTATTTGTATATGTAATTGACTTCTTTATATTAGAATTTAAATCTACTCCTGTTTGCACTTCACTAATATATCATGGAGTTTCATGATTCCTTTCTTTGGTTTTTGTTTATTGAAAAATGGTAGAACATACCAAAAAAATAAGTGCAAAAGTTAAACCATTGTCGTAAAAATAAAAATATATTGATTAGATTCTTCAATATTTTTTCACTGCATTGCATTGACTAATATAGCCTTACCTTTTTCATATCAAACCAACTAACTTACTTACAAACTTACCTTTTTCATATCAAACCAACTAACTTACTTACAAAGATAACTTCCAAGAAACTAATTATTTTATTATTTACCTAACAATTATTTATAATATAATATTCACATGTTATTTTATTTATTATTATTTAATCTAAACTAACTTATATGCCTATTTAAAGATGTAATAAATTCAACATTCCCCATTATTACATCAATCTAAAAAAATATAAAACATTACAAGGACTAAACATAGTAGCCCTTCTAAAGATTTTTGTGAAACACCTCCACCAAATCTCCCTACTCACCCAAGAAAAGGTAGATGGACTCCATCAGTGGATCTCTTAATTGTCAAACCTTCAAAACCTCTATATAATTGTAGCATAAAAAAAGTAACACTTTTCATGCTTAGTTTGGGAATGAATAATTAATGATAAAATGGACTTAATGGTGCCTTATTTAGGGTGTTGTAAAGTATTTTCTTACACTTTTACACTAATCTAGGGATTTATTAATTAATTGACGTTAATTAGAGCTTAATTGGCCCCTTAAATTCAAATCCAAGCCTTATTTATGCTAGTGTTAAGTTTTAACTTCGAGATAATTATTTAGGTAGTTTTCCCGTATCGAGTAGTTTTTCACCCGTTTCATTTTTCATGCCTTTAAAAGGCCTGTGCACTGCCTATTTTACATCTCATCTCATTTTCTAAATATCATCTTGATATTTTGGCAGAATAGTGTTTGTGCTTCTCTTGTATGTGTGAGGGTGGTTTGTTTTCGCACTTTGAGGATCTTGGCAAGAGGTGCCATCTCCTACATGGTATCAGAGCTCCTCCTCTTGCTATTCTTCCTATAGAGTTTCTACTGAGGAGATCTGGATAATTGTTTTCCCTACATTTTGTTTGGTGTTCAAAAATTTTCTTAAAATTTCTATTTTTCCATTATTTGATCGCTGTTTGTCACCTCAATTTGTCCCTGTCCGGGGGTGATTTGGGTGTTTGGTTCGTGTGGGAGGCATGAATCCTTTGTTTCAAACTGTGAATCTTATTTGGAGTTAGCAAATTTTATTTACAAGCTAATGGTGGGCGTGAGTCGCAAGTTGCATGTTGAAGGCACGATTTTCCTTTCAGAGGATGCAATTTCATTTTTGAAGAGGTATTTGCACCCTTGGTAGGCTGCATGAAAGGAGGGCAAAGGCATGATGCAAATCCCTGTAATCATAATCCCTTGAATGACTGTTGAATTGGTGCAAAGAGGCTATTACTGTTATCATTGGGAGAGGCCACAACTGGTATCATTTGGAGGCCTATCATTGCTCTCTTATTGTAGTCATGATTCTTCTTTTAGAGGTGTGATTTACAATTGTTGAATTTGCAGGTAGAGTTTGGCTTATAGAGGTCATGAATTGATTGAAACAGAGACTTGTGATTTTTTAATCTTGATTTGCAGGCTTAATTAGCTACTCACTAGTGCAGCGCAATTCTATGGTTGATTAATTCATTGATACTAGGTCATGAATACTCCTTTTCAAGATTATTTGAAGATAGATTTACTATTGGTTGGGCATAGGATCTCTATTTTTCTTGTCATTATTTTTTGCTAGGCATGAAAAAAATTCACTATTTTTTTAACCTTGCTACAAAAATTTATCACACATTTGTTGCGAAGGTGTCTTTTTGGCCTTTATATGCTCCAACGCTCGCACTAGACATGTGAAGTGCTTGAGTTGTCATGAGATAGCAATCAGATCCACAGAAGGAGAAGAAAGTGATGGATGGGTTAGTGATGATCTAGAGGAATTATCGTTGGGTTTATGGATAGGGAAATCTCTAATGAGATGTCCTTCTTTATGTTAATACAAGAAAGTATTAGATTTTTTAAGATAGGAAATGGGTTGAAAAAAGATAAATCTAGGTTCAACAATTTGGAGGGTATCAAGTAGTGATTAGTTGAAGTCAACTTCAATACATGCCCTAGGGTGAACTTGAAAGCTTGAGTATCTTTTTGTATTATTTTTGCACCATAAAACTCTACCTAGTTGAGCTACTATGTTTTTGAGAAAAGGTCAAAAGGCTAAGTTCAAAAAGGAGAATTCTACCCACATTTAGTAATAACATAATTTAGATGCTCCATTAGGGTGGAAGTCAAAATACCATGCCTATAAATAGCAGATTTGGGCACAAATTGTGCCCAAAAGCCATAATGTAGGACTGCCTAAACATGTTCAATAGAGAAAAACATGTATGAAATGTAACTCTTGCCAAGGTCTCTAATAGATTCTATAATGTACCCCTATTTTCCAAATGCGTTCTCACCTTCAATCATCAAGAAAATCTAGAACTTCATTAGGTAGAATGGATTCAAGAATCTTACCTCCATTATTAGTTTCTTGAGGTTGGGGGTTGATGGTAGGCATTCCATTTTTTGTCTAAGATTCTGACTGTTTATTCTTCTCTCCAACATCTGAATTTTGGATTTTTACATAGGAATACCTAAGTCATGGGATTTTATTGGGGTTTGAATTACTCTTTGAGTGCTGCATAATTATATCTTCCATGGCATTTCTATGTGGCTTAGGGAGTTCAAGTATGGTGGTTGTGGGTGTTTATTCTATTTTCCAATGATTTTGAGAGAGCAGGTTGCTAGACTTCTTATGGATGTGAATAGGGTTTCTTTTGCACTTTTTTCTTTACTGACATGATGTAATATCATATGGGTTGTAGAGAGGACCTTTTCTTACTATTGGAGAGTTGCAGAATCGACACTAGAAGAGGTTTGTTGCTTGCATGCCACATAGGTAGGGCACTGCCAACATGTCTAGCTTACAACTATGACCTTTGATACCAAAAAAATCTATTGCTATATTTAGCTGCCTCACGTGAAATGAGAGATTTTGAGCCTAAATAGAATTTAGGGTTTGTCACAAAATTACAAAAAGCTTGCATACTTAATTCTTCATTGGCAGTACCATTATGGATTATCATTGCAAGCTTATAATTAGAGATGAAAAACCTTTATGTTTATAGAGATTTAAGGAAGGCTTATAATTGTTGACCTAGACTAAAATTTTGATTTTATTTATTTACAAATGTAATGTAGCGCATTAGTTTTGTGTTGTATGGGTTAATAATTACAAGATTGTTTCTAAATATGCTATGTATATTTTTATATAATTCAGAAGCAATTCTATTTCAACATGATTATGGAAAATTAATAACAATAAATAAAATTATAAAATATTAGCAGGCAATATATTTCTTTTGCATAGTTGCACATAGGTCATGTAGATGCTACATAGAAATCATGGAGAGATCGTAGTAGACATCATACTTTTGAATTTAGAAAAGCCTAACACTCCATTGTAGTCTGAACGAAATTAACATATCACTTTCTTGTATTGTTGTGGATGTTGCGCATGTTGAATCAATCCCAACGTGGAAAGAACTCGTTTTAGCTCTACACAAGAAATATATCCATCTTCATTCTCATAAAAAATCTTGAATGCCTCCATAAAATCATCTAATTCATTTCTCACTTTGTCTTGTTCATGATTAAAGATGAAGTTATATAAATCAATCAGCAAACTCTTCAAATTAAAGATCATTGCTACAATCCTCTGCGCCTTTGTTTCTCACTATTAATCTCAATTCATGATAGAATTAGAGTTAGTACATATTGTAAGTTAACTTATATAGATCTAGTGGATAGTACTCCTCATTTAAATACTTTTTCTAATGATAAATCTTATATTTGAATTATTGGCTTTTCATGATGATTTGTCTAAGATTCATCATGTAAAAGATTTTTTTCCATATGGTGAAATAACACTTACATAGAAAATAATTCCCATCTATAACATAAACTTTAAAATGAGAGTATGAAGGGTAGAAGGACAATGTGACAAACAATAACAATATTATCAAAATAAAAAAATGTGCCCATATTTATCAACCAAGAAAAATGATCTAGGAAAATAAACAATAAGAGATTATCCAAGAATTGGTGGTTGGGATCATACAAATATATGACTATATATGTTCAATTCCTAATCAAAGTATGATGAGAAAATGTAATCAAAGGTGATTTAAAATCATAAACCAATAAGAAATAAAAGAATAAAATTATATACGAAAGATGAAAACATTAGAAGTCAAATTTAGGTTGAGAAGGATGGATAAAATAAAAGTGAAAAATGAATCCTAAACTCTACATGAAAATAAAAAAACAATAAAACAATGAAGCATAAACGATGATAAAGAAGAAGATGCGTTGAAAGAATTGGTGGAAGCTTTTAGTGATTTCGATCAGAATAAAGATGAGCAAATTTCATCAAACGGGCTTCACCGTGTCCTATCCACAATGGGATTTATTCTGCAGAGGCAACACCCGCTACAATGCCAGGAAGCATGCGAAGGAGGATTCAAAGCATTTTTTAGGCCATTCGATATGCAACATACCTTCCATGCACGCCTAAACATTTCTAGCTGTAGAGAATCAAAATCAAGGGAGAATTCTCTCAAATTATAAACACCCAACTACTCCTTCAAGCTGAAGAATGAAACTTATAGAACAGTTCTTAATACTTTACTGAGAAATCAGATTGAAAATCATCACACTCAAAAAAATAATAATCAATGAACAATGGATCTGCTCTGAAACTGAGAAAACAACAAAGCTAAAATAATTTTCTGTATTATTCATCTCTGTAAATCTGCTACAAATAACTCTATATAAAGAGTTTTGAGACAACACCAATAAAGGAAAAAACTCATGCGAATAGGCGGCATGAAAAAGAAAGCTAAAGAAAACAAAGCTCAGGAAAGGAAAGATGCCAAAGCATCGAACAAGTTTTAAATAGCAAAAAAAAAACTAAGCAAAAATCCAATCCGCATTGGTTCATGCGCATGTCTTCACAAGCACAATCCAACACAGAACGAGTAACCAGTTTTTAACATAAGCAATCTATTTCAGCGTGACTGGAAAATTAATATAAAAATAAAGAAAAAATAATATTATAAAATATTAGGAGACAATATATGTCGTTTACACAATTGCACATAGGCCATTTAAATGCTACAAAGAAATCATGGAGAGACTGTAGCGGACATCATACTTTTGAATTCGGCAAAATCTAAAACTCCATTGCAGTCTGAATCAAATCTACATATCATTTTTTGGCACTGTTGTGGTTGTTGCGCGTGTGGAATTAATCCGAGCGTGGAGAGCACTCGTTGCAGCTCTTCACAGGAGATGTATCCGTCTTTATTCTCATCAAAAATCTTGAATGCCTCCATCAAATCGTCTGATTCATTTTTTTCTTCGTCTTGTTCGTGGTTGAAGATGAATTCATATAAATCAACAAACTCTTCAAATTGAAGACCATCGCTACAATCCTCTGCACCTTTGTTTCTCACTATTAGTTTCAAATCTTCTTCTGACATTAATATTCCGAGCTTGTTTGTGAATCGACAGATTTCATTGACAGTAACAGCTCCATCAGCGTTCTTCGCCAGTAGTTCATATACTCTTCGAATTTCATTCAGATCAGCCATTTCAAGAGAGAAAAAACACAGCTATAAACTCTAAATATATAAAAGCAGACCCGTAAATCGACCGGTCGGCTTAAAGAGCAATAGATATTTAAACAATATGAATATGATATACAATCTACTATCTGGTTGCAAGGATTAATCTGTATTTATTAGAGGCAGAAAAGAAGGTTCGAGGCCATTGCAAGGAAGAAGAAAGGATCCACGGTAGAAAACGTCAGGAAGCGCACAACTCGTACGTCTACATTAGAAAACGCATTATCGTTGTTTCGTACACATCTTCGACATCATCGCGATTCACGACGATTTACGCGAATCCGAATGTTGTGTATGTGGAAAGAGGGTAAACGCGTCTCCAGCATGTGGAATACACTTTCGACTAGAATAATTATAGTAAAAAATGCTTATGTCATGTTCCATAACGGCGCGATACAGAAAGATGCGTGTTTTGATTAGATACCAGTTGTTGATGTAAGATCACGTTACTTATTTACTTTCGCTATTTATTTAATTGAAAAAGATATTTATGATATGTGGTTTATTTATGTGAATTTGTTTTAATTAAATATTTTTATACAAGATTTAATTAAGATTTGGATGCAGTTTTATTTATGTATGATTGTTTTTTCATGTCAAAATTTAGATTTTATTGTATAATTTTTCTTTTTTAGTTTATGTAAAATTAAATTAGAGTTTAGATCCATCATTATTTGTATATATAATTGATTTATTTATATTACAATTTAAATCTATTTTTGCTTGCATTTCATTAATATATTATGGAGTCTCATTACCCCTTTTCTTTAATTAATATTCACATCTCTATTTCAAATTTGTATATGAACAAATAATTTCTAACATTTGATCTTGGTATCCTTGATTCCTCAAATATTTTTATAATACAAATGGAGATTTATTTTCTATGAAGATATTCTATCATATAGGTACTTATTCATCCTTCATTGACTTAATTATTGTATTTCCTTCACTCTTTGATATGCTCACTTCATTTGTTCGTTAGCATTATTTCTTATTTATTTTTCATATAGATTATGCTAGTGATATTCCTAGACATAATATGAACTTTCATACTAAGCCATCTTTTCTAGTAATATACCTATTTTGCATACCTTAAATACTCCACATAGTATCATATGAATGTAGATGTATATCAAAAGGTAGACAAGGGATATGGTTTTATTGATCAAATTAAGAATACTCTAGCTAAAATATCTCATGAGGATTTAATACTTATTTACAAAAATATAAATTTATTGAAATATTTAACTAAAATTGTTGTTCCATTTAATGTTATTCAATTATAAATATTGTTAACATTATTGAGCTTGATTATCAAAATAATTTTAAGATTTCATTTACATTTCATGAGCTACCTTTTCCCATGTTAGTTAAGAGTATAGATAGTTATATATTATAGTTAAATTTAGGGATATTGATATCAAAAGAGATTTAACTTTGTAATATAGATCTAGTTAAATCATTTGTAGAAAATATTTCTTAGATATAATGAAAGTTGAATATAGTAATTTACCACAATATAAAGTCAATATCAAAGAATTTGATAA
The DNA here is from genome assembly GCA_007258455.2 of Sequoia sempervirens. Taxonomy (NCBI): domain Eukaryota; kingdom Viridiplantae; phylum Streptophyta; class Pinopsida; order Cupressales; family Cupressaceae; genus Sequoia; species Sequoia sempervirens. The sequence goes on along the minus strand of VDFB02287965.1, from coordinate 21,031 downwards.
TATGGATTGTAAGTCTCTTCATTCTATTAATTTTCCAATTACTTTTGGACCTATTATGCTCAATAATTATTCTATGTGATGCATAGGACTTGCATAGGGGAAAAAGAATTTGCAAAAAATATTATAAACTTCAAGTAGAATGAGAACACTTTAATTCTCTGGAAAAGTTGATAGGTTGTAAATACTAGTCAACTCCAATGTTCCTTTATGCTAGGTCTTGATAGTGTTAGAAAAGCTAAGTGGCTTATGTGACTTTTTGAACAAGAGACGTGCTAGAAAATATCAAATTAAAAAAATTATTTCAGCCAATGTATCGAGTCTGCTATAACAATAAATGAATCTTTAGATTTCTAAGTGAATTTATACCTATTATAAATATAATATATTTCTTACTTAAGCGTGATCCAACAATAGTGGTTTACAATTTTTGGCCAAACTAGACACTGAAATAGTTTTTTTTAACTAAAAAATCACTTTCGGGCACCTATAGCAGCTGCGCTAAAACCGCGGGAGGAATTTAGAAGACGATGGAAACCAGAGTTTCATGAAATTTTGTCTATAGATTCTAAATATATTTTTTTCTAAAAAATTTGAATTAGATTGTGAACTTCTTTTTCCATCTCCCTAAAACTAATTTTTTTCTAAAACAACATTTTTAAATGAGGACGCCAATCAGAGTAATCTTATTTTTAATTTTTTTTTCCATGAAGGATAAAATTCTAGTTCTCGAAATTCTTAGATTTATCTTTGATATCTAGTGCTGCTCCAATTGGTTGGGATAGTTGTTTATTTGAATATTTTTCTTTAATCAAGTTTTGAATTCAACCAATTATAATTCGCACATAGCACAACCTATAACATTATGTAACTTCTTTGTACAATATCAAAATTCATCTTTTTCTTTGTTGGACGTAAGGACTTCAATATCTAGTGCACTAATATTTTAATTTTTCTTTAATAATCTACCATTTTTCCACATGTAGAACAAAGAGCTTGATTTTCTCGGGTGAAACCCACATTCTACCTAGGAAATAAAAGTAAATATAATAATAAAATTAAATTTATTTAAAATTATACTTTTTGGGAAGCTTATAATAAGGACTACATACTTGCAAAAAATAAATTTTAAATGAATTCGGTTTGATCCCCAAAAGGTAAATCAAAAGTGGTTTTTTATCAGCATTTTGATAGGTGTAAAGGAGACTCTGTTATAGGTATGGTTTAAAACTAGCGGGGTTCTATTCAAGGGGGTTTGATTTAAAGTAGTTTGATCAAATCCTCTTCGATTGGAATTCTTTAAATGGAACCTTTTAAGGCTTAAATTATTATATTTTCTAAAAATATGTGATTTCAGCGAAAATAAGTTCCTCACAGAAATTGTAAACCAGCTTTGTGGGATCACTGAAATCTAATCTAAATCTAACTGCAGATACCTAAATTTGGACACTTAATTTATCCAAATTTGTCCCCATTTGTCTAAACATCCTATTATTTGCATTAATTAAGTAATATTGCTATTATTTAATTAATACCCTTAATTGTGCTAAATCCTTGAGGTATTTAGTTAATAATTAAATACCTTATCTCTTTAATCCCCCTTTCATCAAATGAATTAAATAAATATTACATTTATTTAATTCCTCACATGCCATTTTCATCTAATCCTAATCCATCTCCTAATCTCTTCATTAAGGATGTGCACATGCCTAATCCTTGATTAGGATGTGTCACATCCTCCAACTTTTGCAAGTTGGCTTCTAATCCTCATTAACCTCTAATTATTGATTATTTAAGCCTAATCAGTACCTTGGTCAACTCTCCCCATCCCCCAAAGAATTTTTAATTCATTTTTATTCATCCAAGGCTCCTCTCTTCCCCATGTGAAATTTTAATTCACTTTTATTTCTCTTAGAATCCCCTTTTCCCATGCATCTTCTAGAATCTTTGACATGTCATATCAAGTCACATGTGACAAACTCCCACCTTTTTGGAGACCCTCTCTTATCCACTAGATTCTCTTAAACATGTGAATTTTTAATTCATATTTATTCCTCCAAGGAATCTTCTCATCTCCTAATGTACTTCTAAGGTTCATGTCCTTCTTACAAATCATGTACCTTCCTTCCACATCACCTACACATCATCTCACCCTTAGCCACTTCACATTCCACATGTCAAAATGTGAGGGCTTGTGAGTCCTCAACTCACCTTGGCCTTTGATCTTGGCCTTGTTGGATAAACCTCAACCATTGAATTCTCTAGAGAATTTGAATTCCTCTATAAATACCCCCTCCTCTAAGGCTTTTTCAACACTTAGTCATTTTGTAACTAAATGTTGTCATTTTGAACACTCAACTCATAAGCATTTCATTCATTTAGCTAAGCCATTTTACTCATTTGCACTATTATTTAGTCCTATTATCAATCTTGCATCAAGAGCCATCTAAGGAGCACACAAAGCAATCAAAATCAAGGGCCAACCAAGGAGTTTCAGTAGCAAAGAAGGTATAAGCATATTACAATCTTCATTTTATCTTATTTATTTGCTTTACCATTCCTTAGGCTAATCTTGAGGTGTCCATTTGTTTTTTTTCTATTGCATTTTAATTTTTTAGAGTAGGTAAAATATTTAAGATCACATTTCTGGCACGCCTAGTGGGACCTATAAGTGGGTTCTTGTATTTAGCATTTGTTGTTATTGAGATTATTTGCAAAAACAGGTCACAGAGGGGCAACTACGCCCTTTGGTTACTGTAGAAGGGTGACTATGCCCTCTGTTTCACTGCAGAAGGGCAACTATGCCCTCTGGTTACTACATAAGGGTGACTACGCCCTCTGTTTCATTATAAAAGGGTGATTACGCCCTCTGTTTCACTGCAGAAGGGCGATTACGCCCTCTATTTTACTGCAAAAGGTTGATTACGCCCTCTGTTTTACTGTAGAAGGGCAACTACACCCTTGTTTTGGATTTTGCTTACTAACATTTTACTGTAGAAGGGTGACTACGCCCTTGTTTTGGATTTTGCTTACTAATGTTTTACTGCAGAAGGGCGACTACGCCCTTGTTTTGGATTTTGCTTACTAACATGTTACTACAGAAGGGTGACTATGTCCCTAATTAAACTTTGTTTTCTAACATTTTACTGCAGAAGGGAAACTACACCCCTGATTAAACTTTGTTTTCTAATATTTTACTACAGAAGGGTGACTACGCCCTAGTTTTAATTTGGCTTGCTAACATTTTATTGCAAAGGGGAAACTATGCCCTCCTAGTCACTGCAGAAGGGTGGCTACGCCCTCCTGTGCACTGCAAAAGTGTAATTACGCCCTCCTATTTACTATAGAAGTGTAATTACGCCCTCCTATTCACTGCAAAAGTGCAATTACGCCCTCATATTCACTGCAGAAGTGCAATTACGCCCTCTTGTTTACTACAGAAGTGTAATTACACCCTCCTATTCACTGCAGAAGTGTAATTACACCCTCCTGTTTACTGCAAAAGTGTAATTACACCCTCATATTCATTGTAGAAGTGCAATTATACCCTCTTGTTCACTGCAGAAGTGCAATTACACCCTCATGTTCACCACAAAAGTGCAATTACGCCCTCTGGTTCACTACAGAAGTGCAATTGTGCCCTCTTGTTCACTGTAGAAGTGCAATTACGCCCTCTGGTTCACTGCAAAAGTGCAATTACGCCATTCTGCTAATGTAGAAGTTTAATTATGCCCTTTTCTTTGTTGTAGAAATTTAATTGCGCCCTTCTGGTTACTATAGAGGGGTGAATACACCCCAAAACAACACATTTTGAGAGGTAAAACTACCATTTTAGCTTTGTTTTTGCTCCATTTTCTGTTTTTTTCATATCCTAACCCCCTAATATTGCTTTTTGTAAGGATATTTGTGTTTTTGCTAACATTTTGCAACATATTCTTATGTAATTGATGAAGAATGAAGGATAAAAAAATAACATTTTCTTGCAAGGCTATCCGTTTGCTCAGATTTTAAAGTTATCATTATTGTTTTCGTTAATCTAAGAATATTGTTTAATTAGGGGAAGTAATATTCATTGCTTGTTGTGTCTATCTTTTTGTGTCACCCAAGGGGGCATTAATTTGTTTTCACTTTCCCCTTGCACTTCGTGTGAGCCTAGGGAGTAGTTGGAAATGATTAATGTCTTCTTTCTAGTGGGACCTACTTGGGGATTTCATCACCCCAAGGGACGATCCCAACCACACATATCGGCGGGGTATACAAAAGGGGAGAGCGAAAATTATACCTCAATCCAGTCACGTTGTAATTGGTGGAGCGTCGAAGCTAGAGTGATACCTAGATAGACGTGAAGAGTTGGTCTGATCCCTTCAGTATCTCACTATGGTTCTCGACTCATGCTTGTGACAGACTGGTGTTCACAGTTGTCCCTCACATATCGAGAGTATATCAAGGACTCCCTAGAAACCTTGTGCATCCTAGATTAAGACCTTTATTGGCCATACCATTGACACTAATCATAGGATTATGCTTGCTTGAAAGTGTTTTCTTATGAGTCTAAACCAGTAAACTTTTTGACAAATTTGCCTTATTATTGTCATCTTAAAGTCCTTGCCATAGTCACTTTCATCAAAACCAAGTCCCTATTCACTACAAAGGGAAGACTCAAACAAAATGTAATGCCCTCAAGCAAACCAACCTTTCACATGATGACCCTGGATTCCCCTTTATAGGATATTTCAATCCAAGCAGCCCTGATAAGAAAATTGTAACAACATCAGGTGCAAGGTAGAATCCTATTATACTCTATTGTTAGGAACATTGTTTGAATAATTATTTCATGTCAGATATATGATAGAAGGAGCACCAAAAGCAATAATTTTGATGTGAAAGACAATTATATTACCATATACTGCTAAAATCAGAGTGAAGTTTCATAAAAATCAGAGGGAATGCAAAACTTGAAGCCCTCCTTCTAGCGCCATATGTAGCACCATAAATTTGCAAGCTAAAACTCTATCTCATATATCATCATGATGTTAGTTTACAACAAACAAATAAAGTAGCATTCTTTATGAAATAATACATTATGCTTCATAAACAAAATAACAAAAACAAACTAATTGAAAGCATAAGAGAAGCACCATGTATACCTATCCCATAATGGATTGGTGTCACTTTGATGTGAAAAGTGACCCTTTCCCAATCATTTGACAAGCCAAATGATGAAGATGCTATTCTGTGAAGTGGAAAAAATTAGCTCTCAATGTGAAGAGAGTAACTTTGCATGAAGTTGTTGATAAAATTGTGGATACTAGACTTGTGCATAAGATTATGGATGATAAAAATGAAGGATACCCTCTTATTTATAGAATGACAAGTTGGAGACATGCCCAAAATGAAGCAATGTGTGACTAATTTTCAACCATGGCAAGGTGCCACTTGTCAAGAGATGGATGGATGAAGGATGTGCACATTTTGATGAATGTGCCCATAAATGCATAAATTTGAAATTTGAAAATGGTGAAATGACAAGGTGGATGAAGAGTCAAATGGAGTAATGGTCACTTGGCTCAATGCAAAAGGACTTGTGAGGTGAAATAAATGCCTTATTGGAAGGACTCATCCCATTTGGAGGGAGATTTGAAATGGGGGAATATTCCACTTTTATGCCTTGTTGAGAGAAAATGAAGATTTAATAAATGAATTAAATTGATTTATTTGTGCAAAAGGGAAAAGCTAGAGGATGTGACATGGATTAAGATTAAGATTAATCATAATTTAGTTAACTTAAATGAAGATTAGGTGATTTGACCTATTTGATTTAGATTTATGGATTAAAATAAATCAAAAGGAGATGGAAAATGATTTAGACTTAGTTAAATAAATATTTTGATTTATTTAGCTAAAGGGGATGATGTTAGTGTTAAAGATGAATTTATTTAATTTAAATGGACGACTTTAGAGATTGATTAAATCACATTGGTTTATTTAATTAAATATGAACTTTAGGATTAAATAAATAAAATGATTTATTTATTCAAAAGAGGATAATGATTTAATCAAATAAATTTGATTTATTTGATTAACAAAGGAATTAAGATGAGTTAATTAAATGGTGAATAGAGGGGTGATTAAAGAAGAATCAAAGTTAGTTGATCAGGATATTTTTCATGTCTACATGAGGAAACAAGAATATAAAATGATAGTGATATTAATATATGGTACATTTACAGAGTTACATGATGTTTCATAGAAGTGATGATGAAGATATGATTTTTTCATTAATCAAAGGACCTCATATTAAGAAAAATCATGCAAGAATCATCTATCGTGACCTTAATAAATGTGAACTAAAGATGTTTTATAGGGTTTTATCTCTAAACAACTCATTCTTTTTCATAGGATTGAAGGAATAGTTAGTCTCCATTAAGAAAAGTCATTGATTAGGGAGAGAGAGGCCCATAGTGGAGCACCCTAACTTCATGTTTCTCAAAATATTACATGGATTTTAATTTAGTCCTAATTTTGTATAGCAGTTTATTTGGCAACTCACCTGCTTAAAAATTTAATTTTAGGATCACATCATCAAATATGATGCCACATCAACATGCTTTTTGTTAAGGTATTAAAAAAGGTTAAAAGAAAAGGAGACCAATAATGGTGCACTAAGTCATGTTTTATTGGTGTGTCAATGTGGCATCACATGATTTGTCAATTTGTGTACTTTATGGATAAAAAGTGTTATGCAATTGGATATTAAGATGCTCCACTATTAGGCCTGATGAGCTCAAAATATGCTCATAGTTTGGATGTTATGATAAAATTTTAATGTCTTTACTTTTGTTACTTTGTGGCTGTTTAAACTCTGTTGAAACCTTTTTTATTGGGGTATCATGTAGCAAAATACTTTCATATTCTTGCAGCTTATTGTATTGACTTGATTACATTTATTGCCCCGTTCACTCCCTAAATGATTGGTATATCGTATACAGTTTTTGGATGGTGAAATAGATCTAAATGTGTGATTAATGAACAGATATTGTGTACGTGCCATACGCCTTTTCTTTCACATCTGTTACCTTTTGTATCGCAGGTTGTTGAAGAATGATCGAGTCAAGCGCAGTCGATCTCGGCCTTGCAGTAAAGTCCATTTCCTGCACGACTTCGAGGAAGCTCCAGCGAAGGATCTCTGACCGAAACCGTTGGGAAATATTTTTAATGACAGTCAACCTGGAAAGAGTGGAGCGCTAGATTCTCTCCAGATCGAGTTGAACACATAAATTCATTTATGAAGTTTGTTCCTTGATTCTAGGATACACTTTACTTCCACATCTTTATTTGATAGGGTTAGTTAATTAGTTGCTCTCCTGATTTTAAATAAAGTTCTCCTCCTGTGCGAGTGAGAGGAGACAATAGTTAGAGTAAGATAGAAGCATAGTGATAGAAAGATAGCAGATATCATGTAAGAATCAGTATGATAATGAAAAGTAGAATCTGTTTGATAGGAGACAGAGTTTGTTGTTAGTTCGCATATCAACAAAATAATGTATATCATTTTATTCTCATGAATAAAGTTTGATGAAGTTCTGAGTTCAGCACCTGTGTAATCAGTAGATGCCTACTAAGGGGGCCCATTTAGTAAGTATTTGTAGCTAGTTAGTTAGTTGTTCTTTTCTATTGATCTTCAGTTAGCTTTCATCTTTGAAATTTTCATACAAACTCAATCTTATATTGCTCCTGCAACATAGAGAGTCCATCCCTGTGACTGTTCCTGCAGCATAAGGTCAATTCACAGTTTGTGTTTCAGTCATAGTTGTTATGGTTTTTGTTTTCATAAAATCATAGTTGAGTTCAAGAATTTTGCATTACCTTCATGTGGTGTAGATAGAATTCCTTTCCAGTATTTATTTTCTGCTAAGATTTGACCGAAACTAGTTCTTAGTGCATATATTTTGCCATGCCATTTAAAGTATACGTCCCCTGGTTTAACAAGTAAATGAACATCCACAGAGAGATATTAGTCACCTGTCGGAATGTCCAATTCCCATGAAAGGTTCTACTATGATTTTCATATCTTTTTGTGGGCGCGACCATTTTTGGCGCCATTGTCGGGGATGGCGTCTAGCTAGGAATTTGTTAGAAGTCATTTTTAGAATTAGTTTAACTTGTTAGTCAAAAATTTTCAAAATCTTTCAGGCCAACATTCATCGTATTGCATGCATAGAAGAAGAAGAGACGCACTGGGAAGGTTCCTCCCTGAAAATTTATTTGTTGAACTACCATTTGACTCAGCTGACAACGAACCTGAGGAATACCCATTCGCTTTGTTATTCCAGCAAGCAAACATGGAAAATAACCCACCTAATAATCCACCTCCTGCTTTTGAGTTTCCCATTGTTCCCCAACGAGATACTAATAATCTTAAGAATATACCTTCTTCACTACTTCCAAAATTCTATGGCCTAGTCACAAAGGACCCTGAAACTTTTCTGTTTGAGTTTGATGTCCTCTGTCACAGTTATGACTACAACACAGATGCTCATAAACTAAAGTTATTTCCTTCCACTTTGAAGGAGGGATCTCTTAGATGGTTCATGAGTCTGGGAAGAGGCGTAATTGATAGTTGGGCCGCCATGCAGACGAAATTCCTTGAAAAGTATAAGGAATATTGTAAGAATGCCAGCAAAGGTGATGACATATTCTGAATTCAGCAGAAGGAGGATGAAAGTCTAGAAGATTATATTTCCAAATTTTTGTTTTTACTAAAGAGGAACTCAAACCATACTCTCAATGAGGACTCTCAAAAACTACTCTTTCTAAGGGGAATCAATGATGCCTATATAGATGCCTTGGACCTGATGGAAGGAGGTGATATAGCCCAACTGTCTTGGGATGATATAAAGAAAATATGTCTTAACTACTCTCGAGCAATAGTTAAGAAAGGTAGAGTTCATCATGCTACAGTGAGGAAGTCTTCTTCTGGTGGAGTTTCTCAGATGGAGACAACAAATTTGCTGTCTGACTTCAAACAGGACATCATTAATAATATGGCTACACAACTGGACACTATGCAAGCTCGGAAGAAACATGAGGAAGCTGAGGTAGTTTTGGCCAAGTTTTGTCCATACTGCAGACAGAAGAAGCGTGACTGCAGATGCAAGATGGTGGCTAATTTGGAAGCCAGGTAACTACCTACTGACTTCAAACTAGTAGAAGGTGATGATGATCAAGTGTTCTTTGTTTCACAAAGGAGACCATGGGCCCAAAGACAAGGTATGCCTTAAGATCCTTTAACTTTTGGTAATCCTTATTCTGGCTATAATAACCAATGGCAACATGCATATGGACCACCACCACCCTAGAATCCACCTCAACCAAGTTGGTCTAATTATCATAACCCACAACGACAATCTCCTCAAGGAGGTTGGCAGTAGCCACAAGGACAATAGACTCCACCTTTAGGTAATTGGCAGCAAAATCCTCAATTGAGAGGTCCTTAACAATGGCAAAACTAGTCATCTAGATTCCTAAAGCTTCCACAGCTACAACCACAGGCCCTTATGCCACCTCCTGCAGCAACTGCCACGAATCTTGGCCCTCCAAAGCAAACGTCTATGCCTACCCAGCCCTTGCCAAATCCTAATAATAAGCAACAGCAGCAGCCACAGCAGCCTATGTATCTTGTCGAAGCCAACCAATATCAAGCTTATGCCTTAAACGTTAATGACATCCATTTGAGGTTTGGAACCACTTTACTAGCTCTAAAACCCCCTCTAATTACTGAAATACCAGATTCTTCCCTGGAAGAACCTACTGCGCCTGTTGAGCATATGCCCATAACTGATACGGTTTCTAAATAGCCTATTTTGCAAAGTCAAGACAAACCACCTTTTCCTCAGAGGTTGCAAAGTATTGCATTTAAATCCATGGAAGAACCCACTTTTGACATTCTGGATCAGCTCAAAAATGTACAAATTCAAATTCCCTTATTTTAGGCTATTAAAGATGTTCCCATTTTTGGAAAAGCTATTAAAGAGACTTGTTTAAAGAAGCCTGGACGAAAGAAAAATGATTCTCAAACAATTTATGTCTTAGGGAAATTGGCTGATATAATGTTGGGAAATGTAGTCATTCCAAGGTATATTGACCCTAGAAGTCCTATAGTGCAGATACATATAAATGGCCAGATTGTAAAAAATGTTTTGATTGATTTAGGTGTTGCCATTAATGTCATGACAAAGCATACTATGGACTCCTTGAACATTTCAAACATTAGGTCTACACCCACAGTTCTGCAGCTTGTAGATAGCTCCATAGTTAAACCTAATAGGATGGTGGAAGATATAATTGTCACTCTTGAATCTTGGGAGTATCCAGCTGATTTCACAATATTATCAGTTAAGGCAACTTTAGGAGGGTATCCAGTTATCCTTGGTAGACCATGGTTAGCAACTGCTGATAATTTTATAGGATGTCGTTCTGGAGATATGACCATTTCTGATAGATAGTCCACAAAGAAATTCGCTCTGTATCCACCTGCTAGACCTCAACCAGATTTATCCCAACCTGTCTGGCCAGATATGAGGGAAGAAACTGAAGAAGCCAATTCTTTGGCTCAATTAATGATGATTCAAAATGATCCATTCTCACAACTTCAAAGTGAGGATGCTTTGCTTTTTCAAATTCTACAGTTCAACTCTAATACGGGTAGTTCATCTGATCCAAGTGGCAGCCATCTACAATGTTTCCTGCAGCAACCAGATTCTGAAAGTTCACTGCCTAAACTTCCAGTGATTTTTTATAATTTGCTTCCACATGAGGTACAAACATCACCTGTAGGTTCTATGAGTAATCTCACGAAGCAGATAGAATTGTCTTTAGGTCACTGTTTGAATATCAATAGCAAGTTGTCACAATCTCAACAGGATGACTTATTAAAAATGCTACAAGATCAACATAAAGCTTTTGCATGGGAATATAGGGACATGCAAATAATAGATCCTCGAGTTTGTACTCATAGGATTTATATCAAAGAAGATTGCTCACCAGTTAGACAACCTCAAAGAAGAGTAAATCCAGCACTTAGAGAAATAGTGAAAAATGAACTTCAAAAGTTGCTTGATGCTGGTTTTATTTACCCAATCTCTGACAGTCAATGGGTTTCTCCAATAGTCATTGTCCCCAAAAAAGGAGGAAAATAGAGAGTGTGTGTAGATTATAGAGAATTGAACAATGCCACTAAAACAAATCACTTTCCACTACCTTTTGCAGACCAAGTACTAGACTCACTGTCTGGCAAAAGATATTTTTCTTTTTTGGATGGTTACAGTGGGTACAATCAGATAAAAATTGCCCCTGAAGATCAAGATAAGACCACTTTTACCTATCCATGGGTAACATTTACTTATTCAGTCTTGTCTTTTGGTCTATGCAATGTGCCAGCAACATTCCAGAGACCAGTAATTAGTATCTTTATTGATATATCTTATGAATGTATGGAGATTTACATGGATGATTTCACTACCTATGGAATCACATTTGAAGAAGCACTGGTGAATTTAGAAAAATGTATTGAAAAGGTGCAGAAAGAAAAATTTGTCTCTAAACAGTGAAAAGTGTTTTCTAATGATGGAAGAAGGTATTGTTCTAGGTCATCATATTTCAAGGAATGGAATTCAGGTTGACCCTGCTAAAATTGAAGTAATTCAGAATTTACAAACTCCTGCAAAACAAAAAGATGTAAGAAGTTTCCTTGGCCATGCAGGATATTATAGAAGGTTTATAAAAGATTTCAGTAAAATTGTCGGCCCACTTTATGCCTTGTTAACTAAGGATTCTCAATTTGAGTGGACATAAGCCTGTGAAAAAACATTTCTGCAACTAAAAGACTTGCTTACTCAAGCCCCTGTTCTTCAAGGTCCAAAATAGAATTTTCCTTTTCACATACATGTTGATGCCTCTGATTTTGGTATAGGAGCAGTTTTAAGTCAAAAAGAAAATTCAATTGAGCATGTTATTTACTTCATCAACAAGAACCTTCAAGGTCCTAAGCCCAACTATACTATCACAGAAAAGGAATTACTCGCAGTAGTGTATGCTTTGAATAAATTTAGGCATTATGTCACAGGTTATTAGATATTCGTCCATACTGACCATGGAGCAATCAAGTATCTGATGAACAAACCTGCCATCTCTGGTAGGTTGGCACGATGGCTACTGTTATTACAAGAATTTGACATTACAATTATTGACAAACCAGGAAGAACTAATGTTGTAGCTGACTTTTTATCAAGACTTCAATCAGCTACACCTGTTGAACACGAGGTCATTGATGATAGGTTCCTGGATGAACACTTATTTTTCATTGCTGCACATACACCATGGTATGCAGACATTGCCAATTATCTAGCAGCAAATAGAACACCAGCCCACTTTTCTCTAAAAGAAAAGAAATTGTTAATAGAGAAAAGTTTTAACTTTTCTTGGATTGCAAATTGTTTGTTCTATACTGGATCTGATCAAGTAATGCGAAGATGTGTAAGAGAAGATGAGACTTATGATATCTTACATACTTGCCATGATGAACCATGCGGGGGACATTTTGCAGCAAAGAGAACATCAATGAAGGTTTTTACAACAGGGTACTACTAGCCAACATTACACAAAAATGTTGTGGCCTATACAAGGAAATGTGACCGATGCCAGCGTATAGGAAGACCAACCAAGTCAGATGAAATGCTGCTATATCCACAGGTAATAGTAACCCATTTTGATAAATGGGGAATGAATTTTGTGGGACCAATTGATCTACCATCAAATGGCAAGTCATACATTCTAGTTTGCACAGACTATGTAACAAAATGGGTTGAGGTAAAAGCTATGACTCATGCTCAAAATAATAAAGTTGTTGAATTTCTGTATGAACAAATTTTCACAAGATTTGGAGTCCCCAGAGAGCTTGTAACTGATCAGGGAGCTGAGTTCACATCGAATCTGATCATTGCATCAATGAATGACTATAAAATTAAACATAGGAAGTCCAGCGCTTATCACCCTCAAGCCAATGGTCAGGCGGAGGTAACAAATAGGGAAATTGAGGCAATCCTAACAAAAATAGTGCATATTCATAGAAAATATTGGAGCAATAGACTTCCTAAAGTAGTTTGGGCCTACAGAACTACATGGAAGACAACAACTGGGTTTACACCTTTTGAGCTACTTTATGGGAAAACAGCCATGTTGCTCATAGAATTTGAGCACAAAACTTTAAGGACAGCTTTTGAACTCAATATGGAAATATCTGAAGTACAAAATGACCATCTCCTATAGCTCAATGCTTTGGATGAAATGAGAAAAGCTGCCCATGTAGCATACAGAAGCAATCCAACAGCAAAGGAAGAAATGGCATGATCAACACATAAAAACCAAGAAATTTTCTGTTGGTGATTGGGCTCTATTATATGATTCCAAATATCAAGAAAACTAGGGTAAGCTCACAACACACTGGCTTGGTCCCTATGAAGTTGAGAATGTGTTCGACAACGAAGCTGTACAGCTGGTGACAATTGATCCAGTCCATTTTAAATTGCTAATTAATGGCCACCAACTCCAGTTGTACCATAAACTAGTATCAAATGAATAATTTATGCAGCTCATTCAGGTTCCACCCACTACTCTTCCTGCAGCCGAAGGCTTTAGCCTTTCTCCTGCAGCTTCACCGTAAATCTTGAAAACGCATGCTCATAATAAAAGTTTTCTTTTTAAAAGGAAACCCCTTTTTCGCCATACTCATTTATTGCCCCCATCTCACTTCTTTATCTTCCATCCATCCATCTCATCCATTCATTCCATCCATTCATCTCGTCTGCCCATGTCACCCATCCACTTCATCCATCTGCATCACCCTTAATTAAGATATCATTCCCAACTGTCAACTCATGCTGACGTCGTCATCTTTCTTCACATGTACGTGCAAAGGTACACCATATCTTTTGTTATCACATATTTGATTTATTTTATTCTATTTATCACATATTTGATGTATCAGTCATTATTACCCGATCTCCGCCTATTTTTTTTTAGTATATGTGAGGACACATGTCATACTTTAAGTAGGGGCGAGGTAATTCACCTTTTAAAATCTATCTTTTCACCGCTGCCATAACTGTACAAATAACCTTTCTTTAATACTTTTCTGGTACTTTCCAAATATGATCGCATGTCCTTCTTTATTGCATATTTTTCTTGTAAATTACGATTAAGACTGCTTGTTCAAAAAGTTTATTTTTGAAAAAAGAAAGAAATGTGACGGCATGACAGAAGAAAAACTATAGCAGAAAGGGAAACAGAGAATTTGAATCTTCAGCAAGGAATTGAGTTCAGCTAAGGGAAAACTGTAAACATGGGTGGTTAGTTGGTGCGACATGAGCCTGTAGCTCATGAGTTATTATTGCAAAATCTGCAAACAGTCCACACATTCAGCCTCTGTGGATGGTTAAACTACTTTTTGAGTTTAAATAATTTTGATGAGGAGGCTGCTGGAGAATTTTTGAGAACCCTTTCTGAAGGGGAAGCCACCATATGGGTTCTAACGGTTGTTGCAACCGAAGACAGAATTGCTAAAGTAACCAGGCTTCCAGCCGTTGGAGAAAACTTTTCTTCAAACACTGCAGCTACAAGGGCTGAGTTTTCAATGCCCACTAATGGACCTTTGGAAGTCTCCAAGCAGGGATGTAAGTGTGTATCGTTGCCTCCTCCTTATTCAGAATATGCCACTTAAATAATCAGGTATTTAACCTGTGAAGGTCATTTCTCCTACCTGCATTCTTATCATTTCAAATTACTAAGTCATATGAGGCATGGGTTAGTTGTAAATGTTTCAAATTTCCTATTAAAATTTTTAGAACAAAGTGTCCATGGAACCCAATAGGGGAAAGATAATTCTGTTGCTCACCACGGCCTTATCAAATTACTGATTGAACACTTTTTAAGAGATGTCTCACCTCTTTCGTGGCAACAATTTGTTTCTCAAAAGAGCTTGCAAATTCCACAACCCCCTAGGGTACTTACCCCACAGCCTTAGAAAAAGAAGAAAGAAATTGTGTCTACCAGTAGAACAAGGCAAGGGTCATCTACTCCTATAGCACCTGGTCCTACAGCTTTCACACCTGAATCCTCTACTAGGGTACAAACTAGGTCTGCCACTAGGAGAGAGAAGGGAAAAACAAAGGTAGAAGGGTCCCCAGAATCTGACCCTCGTTCTCAGAAAAGGCAATGCTCTTTCTCCTCCAGCACCTTCCCCGGCTGCTCTCCCACAGCAACACCTCCCATCACTTCTCACCGTCATCCCTTAGGGTGAGCCCTCTGAGGTGACTGGAAGAGGAAGGCTAGAACACCTCCTGCAATGCACAAGCTAAGAAGAGTTTCCACAAGGAAACAATCTAAGACCTCCCCTGCTTCACCTCAACCAGATGTTATTGTAATTTCAAAAAGCTCTATCGAGTCTGAATTTAATGTTTCTCAGAATGTATCCGAAAATGCCGCACAGATTTCATTCGTTCCTGAAGAGGAATGAGTTGAGACAAAAGAAACAGGGCATAATGAGCAAGGGTTACCAAATCTTGATGATTTGGCTACTGCTACTATGCAATTTTTAGAGGAAGCACAATCTTCTCCACCGCAACAACCAGAATTCATCTTGCAGCAAGAGCAAGAACTGATTAAACAATTGAATGAGCCTAGTGAAGCTATATTTCACCCTGCAACTTGTAAAGCCATTGTTGTGTATAAGAAGACGTTTTTAATTGAGTTTCTGGAATATGTTAAAGCTAATTAGGAAACAGTTACATTGCAAACCCTGACTTTCTGCCACATAGCCTAGACTGACATGCAACAAAGTCTATGGGAAGTAGAAAGGAAGAAACTGAGAAAGGAAATTGAAAGTCAGAAATAAGAAATTGTTGAGTTGAAAACAAAAATGAATGAAATGTTAAAAGTAACTGGTCAGATTATGGAATGCAGACCACCACCCAGATTTTATGCTCTGTGCCTTAAAGAATAGTTCTTATGGTTCCAACTAATGAGAATTTCTAAAAACCAAGATCCTATACTTTATATTGCCAAAGAATTTTACAAAGCATACCAGGCAGCCCTTAATTGGTTAAGAAATTCTCTATGTGAATTCTATTTATATGGATTTTTAATTCCATTTGAAACAGAATGGAATCCTCTTCTGTATATTGGTGATATCCATTTGAGAGCATTTATGTCATGAGTAGCAAATGAGATGAATTATGGCAGGCAGTGGGAAACATATGAGGAAGCTAAGAAAACTGAGCCTATTCCATTACGCTCTCAAAGTTCAAACCCCCATGCAATGTTGAAAGACTGGTTTGCTCTAACATATGGCATTAATAATGTTACAGCCAGAGAGAAAATATTTGATATCAGAAAACAGGTATATGATGAATTTCAGGCACAGCCATATTCGTTTTGCAGACTGGCATACACCAGAAGTGAGAAAAGATGGGAAAGACTAACTATTGGATTAAGAAAATCAGAACCACACAGTCCCCTAAGTTTCACAGTAGCTCTTAAATGATCAAGCAGATATACACAGCTGGGACTTCAAAAGATATTTGAACTATGGTTGCCATTGACATTCAGACCCCCTGTGCTAATGTGGCCCCTTTATCCTCACCAAGCTAAAAATCTTAATGATGATTTAGAAGACCGAAGGTATGAAAGGTGCCAAGATTTCAGAGGATTTTATTACAGGTTTGGAAATCCATTTCAGAGTCATGCAGCAACCACTGACTTCAGAGAAACCACCAGAAAAGTTAATGCTGGAGGACCAGCATTGGGCTAAGTAGGGGGCAGTGATGAGCTCAAAATATGCTCATAGTTTGGATGTTATGATAAACTTTTAATGCCTTTACTTTTGTTACTTTGTGGCTGTTTAAACTCTGTTGAAACCTTTTTATTGGGGTATCCTGTAGCAAAATACTTTCATATTCCTGCAGCTTATTGTATTGACTTGATTACATTTATTGCCCCGTTGACTCCCTAAATGATTGGTATATCGTATACAATTTTTGGATGATGAAATAGAT
This sequence comes from Sequoia sempervirens, assembly GCA_007258455.2. Classification (NCBI taxonomy): domain Eukaryota; kingdom Viridiplantae; phylum Streptophyta; class Pinopsida; order Cupressales; family Cupressaceae; genus Sequoia; species Sequoia sempervirens. The sequence goes on along the minus strand of VDFB02287965.1, from coordinate 3,926 downwards.
TTAAATGTGCGATTAATGAACATATATTGTGTATGTGCCATACACCTTTTCTTTCGCATCTGTTACCTTTTGTATCGCAGGTTGTTGAAGGATGATCGATTCAAGCGCAGCCGATCTCGGCCTTGCAGTAAAGTCCATTTCCTACACAACTTTGAGGAAGCTCCGGCGAAGGCTCTCTGACCAAAACCGTTGGGAAATATTTTTAATGACAGTCAACCTGGAAAGAGTGGAGCGCTAGATTCTCTCCGGATCGAGTTGAACACATAAATTCATTTATGAAGTTTGTTCCTTGATTTTGGGATACACTTTACTTCCACGTCTTTCTTTGATAGGGTTAGTTAATTAGTTGCTCTCTTGATTTTAAATAAAGTTCTCCTCCTGCGCGAGTGAGAGGAAACGATAGTTAGAGTAAGATAGAAGCATAGTGATAGAAAGATAGCATATATCATGTAAGAATCAGTATGATAATGAAAAGCAGAATCTGTTTGACAGGAGATAGAGTTTGTTGTTAGTTTCCATATCAACAAAACAATGTATATCATTATGTTCTCATGAATAAAGTTTGATGAAGTTCTGAGTTCAGCACCTATGTAATTAGTAGATGCTTGCTAAGGGGGCCCACTTAGTAAGTATCTGTAGCTAGTTAGTTAGTTGTTCTTTTCTGTTGATCTTCAATTAGCTTTCATCTTTGAAGTTTTCATACAAACTCAGTCTTATATTGCTCCTGCAACATAGAGAGTCCATCCCTGTGACTGTTCCTGCAGCATAAGGCCAGTTCACAGTTTGTGTTTCAGTCATAGTTGTTATGGTTTTTGTTTTCATCAAATCATAGTTGAGTTAAAGAATTTTGCATTACCTTCTTGTGGCGTAGATAGAATTCCTTTCCAGTATTTATTTTCTGCTAAGATTTGACCGAAACTAGTTCTTAGTGCATATATTTTGCCACATCATTTAAAGTATACGTCCCCTGGTTTGACAAGTAAATGAACGTCCACAGAGAGATATTAGTCAGCTATTGGAATGTCCAATTCCCAGGAAAGGTTCTACTATGATTTTCATATCCTTTTGTGGGCGCGACCAAGGCCCACTGAAGACTACTTCTATCCCCACTATTGAAGCCCACCCCACTATGGGCCCCTCTCCCCTATACATTCTTGCATTCTTTTGTTTTGATAATGTTGTGATGATTGTTAGTAGCAAGTTTCTATCTTTCGATTACTAATTTAGTGATCTTTGGGTGTTTTGATAATTTAGCAATAGTTGTTGGGTAGTAATTTTCTAGCTTTACTGCATATTTATTTTATTTACATATTACTATTTTAAAACTAGGCTTAAATATTTTGTATTCTTTAAATTGGTGTATTGGAAGTTTGAATGCAGGGTACAATTACCCTTAGTTTTGAAAATTATTGTTAGGGTGAATTTGAATCTTTTTTAAGATTTAATTTTTTTAATTGATCAAAATACTATTGAATGAAGGGTAAAATTACCCTTAGTTTAAAAATGAGGGTTCTATAAAAGAAATTGAAATCTTGAATGGAGTGTAACCATAAAATTTCCTTCAGTTTAAATGGGAACTTGTTGGGTTTTTAATTACTTCCAAAGTCAATTTTTTTTGTTATTTTCTAGAATTGATTTTATGGCCACTACAATAACACAATTTTTTTCCTCTTAAAGTGGTAAATTTGAAGCACATATGAAGATTAAAATAATAAATTACCTTTTTCAATAAGCTAGTTAGGTTTTGAATCATTTAAAAAAAATCAAGGTTGAGTACCTTTCTATGGGGCAACTTAACACTAACTACCGATTGAATGGTGACTACTAGGTTCTAAGTAAGTTCATAGAAATGCCAATTAAAAATAAAAAAGGGTGTTCAATTACTTGAAGGAAACTTTGAATTATTTCTTTACTTATCATGGTACTAATTATATGGGAAAGATGTTGAGTGTATATAGATTTGTTGATGCAATTTATGGTAGAGGTCTTCATAATTGGAGGTCTACAAGTGGATATTTTCTATTATATTTGGAGTAGTGAATTGTATGAGGAAGAGGAAATATATGGTTTCCTATTCAATTACTAAATAAAACTATATGGTGCAACAAATGGTTGCAATGAGGTTGTACGAATGAAGAGATTGAGTAGTAGTACTAATCTTAAGAGTCAAACAATGGTGTTATGTGATTCATCTTGTGTATTTTTCTAGCTAAGAATTATATTTACCATGCTAGGACCAGGCATATTGATGTGTAGTGTCACTCTATAAGGGAGATAGTTAAGAGAAAGAAGGTCCAAATGGAGAAAATTAATGGCTAGACAAATATTTTATCAATTCTTTAAAAAACTTATAAGGAATATGAAGTTCATGTATTGTAGGGATTGGATGGGCTTATCCCATTCCCAAGTGTGATGTTAACTCTTGGGCTGAATATTGTAATATCTCTTGTGGTGAATATCAAGTTAGAGAATGTTGGAACTTAGGTGATGCTCACCTCTATGTAAGGATAGTTTCTCTACACATATAGTTGTGGTGATATGCAATGAAGTTACAAGTGTTGTGATATAACAAACAAATTAACTTAACCTATACATGACAAATATTTTTCAAGTGTTATAACACATCATATATGTTTTCTCACATGTGGTTACATTATGGAATCAACTACAAGATATTTGAAGAACTCATAATTACATGTATGTTTAATGATTGTTATAGCATGAATGGTGATGTTGGAGCACATGCAATTGTGATATGGTTCATATGGTGAGATATGTGAGAAAAAAATATTCTAGAAGATGACATTAGATACCACAAGCAATCTAGAATATGGTTATATTCATGTGAGCTACTACAAGAAAACAGATGGTAGTGGTGGCTATATTGGAGACATATATTCATATTGACAATGCTATTTTCTAAACTACTATTTTATAGTGTGTAGCACTAGCATTATACATATAAGTGATTATCCATATGGAGATATCATATTTGATCTTATTTATGGAATGCCAATGTCATCTATATGGTTCAAATATATTTACATGACTCTTGGTTATTGACAAGTTGGTTGGATAGTTGGATGGCTAGTATTCCCATAAATACATGTCTATTTATATCAATTTGTCTAATGTGCTAAGGCTATGAAATCATTTACTCATGTATTAGACATTGAATATATTTTTACATTATTGGTTTTTTTATAATTCAAATGATTTTAGAAGAGTATGTACTATATTGAGGCTTCAAAAGACCTTGTTGTATTGAGTCAATGTCGATTCTAAATGATACACTTGTGCATCATGTCTTTTAGTATTGGGCTATTCCAATGAAATATTTTTGCACATAAAAATATGTATTGTGTATAATCTTGTAGATGCACACTATCCCAGTTACATTTTTGTATGATATTAGGTAGACTCTTCCAAATGTTAGATGATTAACTTAATACAAAATCTTAGATTTTGATCATCCTAGTTTATTAACTATTTATAAAAGGGGTTAAAATCCCAACACACTACATTCATAACTGTAATGATCATACTTTTGTAATAAAGGCATTGGATGTTAAATTTATCATAATAAATATAGTTGTCACTCTTTCCAAAAAATAGCTGCAGCTTCCTCATGATCAATATTTTCCATTTATGTTGAATAAATTTGTAATCTCTCTTTCACAAAAAATATTTTCAGTAATTCGTTATGATCGAATATTTCACATTGTTTAGTTGTAAATTATGTATATAAAAGAATAATCAGAATTTATCCCAAACTATTGCATGGATTTACACTAAAAGGAAAGGTTATCTTCCTTTGTAAGAGTCAAATTCCACACACTACAACTAATATTTTTTTTCCATTTGATATATTAACATGTAGTTTTGTATATGCAGCCCACTAAATTTTAGCGCATATATTCACAATC